>LR753359.1:1227842-1237967 GCA_902729485.2 Mus minutoides | reverse complement strand
TCCTCCATCATCATCATGACCAGTGACTTTATATCCATGTCCTGCTTTTCTGGTGTGCTGTTGTATCTAGGACTTGATGTGGTGGGTGAGTTTGGATCTGGTGATGCCAAGTACCCTTGGATTCTGTTGCTTCTGTTCTTAAGCTTGCCTCCTGCCATCTCTTCCTGAGGAGACCTGGCGATGGTGCAGACCAGAAAGGTCCCACTGTTCTGTGGACAACTGCTGACCCACTGCTCCTAGAACCACCACTGCACTCTGCTCACGAGTAACCCCAATGCGATCTTACAGTCCTGGGGTATGCGAAGCACAGGGCAGGCCCTAGGTGTGTCCGGTGAGCTCAGAGGAAAGATGGTGGGTGGGTGGTGCTCTGGCTGGAGGGGCCCAGCCTCCGGTGGGGCGGAGTTCTCAGATCCCGCCCCTGCAGGCAACTGCTGGCCCACTGCTCCCTAAACCACCGCTGCACTCCACTCACGTGTAAACCTGATGCGATCTTACAGTCCTGGGGTATGGAAGCACAGGGCAGGCCCTAGGTGTGTCCGCTGAGCTCAGAGGAAAGATGGCGGGCATCATTTCCTTTTTAAAAATAAAACTGGAGGTTACTGTGCTTAATTTAAAGAGATCTTCCTAACTATCTTTTAAAATGTGTCTTACTGATTGCATACTATGCCAAAAATATGCTTTTCTTTCCAAAAGAATTTTTGCTCTTTTAGCTTGTTTTTTGTCTAATTGTATTGGCTAGTCCTTCCAACATGATGTTTATAGTACTATTTTCAATAGTAGTAGAGGTGCTTGTGGCAGAATTCTTATTAAGTAAGATTCTGGATTTGTTTAATTTTATTTCATCATGTTAAGTAAAACTGCTAGTTACCAAGTGCTATTATAAGAAAGGATTTTGATCATATATGTTCTTTTAACATCTATGATAATAATACACATTTGAACCTATATGGAGTCATATCATTATAATAATGGATTTTTCCTTTAAAAATAATGAAACTTTTCTTTTACTCCTGGAATAAACCCGGTTTGTGATATGTAACAAGCATTGCCCACTTGCTCCACAGTAAAAACAGTTGAAAATTACGAAAAATCAAACAAATGAGCATTGAAAGTCTGTACTATAGATGGTTCAGTCATTTTGAAAAAAACGTCTAGCAGTTGCTTAAATGGTTAAATGTTGACTTACCGTATGGTCTAGCAGTTCTGCTTCTAGGTATATAGCTAAGGAAAAATGAAACATATGTTCAGAGAAAAACATTTATATGGACACAGAATTTTTAAAGATTTATTTTATTTATATGAGTACACTGTCTCTGTCTTTGGACACACCAGAAGAGATTATCAGACTCTAATACAGATGGTTGTGAGCCACCATATGGTTGCTGGGAATTGAACTCAGGACCTCTTAACTGTTGAGCCATCTCTCCAGCCCAAGAATTCTTCTTTTTTTTTTTTTCACATTTTTTATCATGAAGTATTTTCTTAACTTACATTTGAAATTTTATCCCCTTTCCAGGTTTCTCCTCCAAAACCCCCATCCCCTCCCCCCATCCCTTCGTCACCAACAAACCCACTCCTGCTTCTTGGCCCAGGCATTCTCCTACAGTGGGGCACAGAGCTTTCACAAGACCAAGGACTTCTCCTTCCATTGATGTCCAACAAGGTCATATTCTGCTATATACGCAGCTGGAGCCATGAGCCCCTCCATGTGTACTCTTTGATTGGTGATTTAGTCCCTGGGAGCACTGGAGGTACTGGTTGGTTCATCTTGTTGTTCATACTTGTTGTTCCTCCTACGGGGCTATAAACCTCTTCAGCTCCTTGGGTCCTTTCTCTAGTTCCTCCATTGGGGATCCTGTGCTCAGTCCAATGGTTGGCTGAGAGCATCCACCACTATATTTGTCAGGAACTGGTAGAGCCCTTCAGGAGACAGCTATATCTGGCTCCTGTCAGCAAGCACTTGTTGGCATCCACAATAGTGTCTGGGTTTGATGACTATATGGGATGGATCCCTAGGTGGGGCAATCTCTGGATGGTCTGTAACTTCTCCCATGGGTATTTTGTTCCCCCTTCTAAGAAGGACCAAAGTATCCACACTTTGGTCTTCCTTCTTCTTGAGCTTCATATTGTCTGTGAATTATATGTTGGTTATTCTGAGTTTCTGGGCTGAGTTTTTGATGACTTTTTTTTATACCCACTTATCAGTGAGTGTATACCATCTGCATTCTTTTGTGATTTGGTTACCTCACTCAGGATGATATTTTCTATTTCTATCCACTTGCATAAGAATTTTATAAATTCATTGTTTATAATAGCTAAGTAGTACTCCATTGTGTAAATGTACCACATTTTCTGTATCCATTCTTCTGTTGAGGAACATCTAGGTTCTTTCAAGCTTCTGGCTATTATAAATAAGTCTTTTATGAACATAGTAGAGCATGTGTCATTATTACATGATGGAGCATTTTCTGGGTATATACCCAGGAATGGTATTGCTGGGTCCTCAGGTAGTATTTTGTTGAGTTTTCTGAGGAACCACCAAACTGATTCCCAGAGTGGTTGTACCAGCTTGCAATCACATCAGCAATGGAGAATTGTTCCTCTTTCTCCACATCCTTACCAGCGTCTGCTATTGCCTAAGTTTTTTATCTTAGTCATTCTGAATGGGTGAGGTGGAATCTCAGGGTTGTTTTAATTTGCATTTCCCTGAGGACTAAGGACATTTCTTTAGGTGCCTCTCAGTCATTCAGTATTCCTCAGTTGAGAATTCTGGTGCCCATGCATTTGGAGCAAAGATGTTCAGAATAGAGTGTTCTTCTTGGTAGATTTTTCCTTTGATGAGTATGAAGTGTCCTTCTTTATCTTTTTTGATGACTTTTGGTTGAAAGTAGATTTTATTCTATAGTAGAATGACTATTCTTGCATGGTTCTTTGGACCATTTACTTGAAAAACTGTTTTCCAGCCCTTTACACTGAGGTAATGTTTGTTTTTGACACTGAGGTGTGTTTCCTGTATGCAGCAAAATTCTGAGTCCTGTTTATGTATCCAGTCTCTTAGTATATGTCTTTTTATTGGGGAATTGAGTCCATTGATATTAAGAGATATTAAGGAACAGTGGTTGTTATTTCCTGTTATTATTGATGTTACTTTTATGTATGTGTGGTTATCTTCTATTTGGTTTGTTGAAAGAAGATTAATTTTTGCTTTTTCTAGGGTGTAGTTTTCCTCCTGGTGTTGGAGTTTTCCATCTATTATCCTTTGTAGTGCTGGATTTGTTGAAAGATATTGTGTAAATATGGTTTTGTCATGGACTATCTTGGTTTCTCCATCTATGGTAATTGAGAGTTTTGCTGGATATACTAGTCTGGGTTGGCATTTGTGTTCTCTAAGGGTCTGTGTGAGATCTGCCCAGGATCTTCTAGCTGTCATAGTCTCTGGTGAGAAGTTTGGTGTAATTCTGATAGGTCTGCCTTTATATGCTACTTACCCTTTTCCCCTTCCTACTTTTAATATTCCTTCTTTGTTTAGTGTGTTTGCTGTTTTGATTATTTTGTGATGGTAGTAGTTTCTTTTCTAGTCCAGTCTATTTTGGAGTTCTTTAGGCTTCTTATATGTTCATAGGTATCTCTTTCTTTAGGTTAGGGAAGTTTTCTTCTATAATTTTGTTGAAGATAATTACTGGCCCTTTAGATTGGGAATTTTTGATCTCTTCTATAGCTATAATCCTTAGGTTTGGTCTTCTCCTTGTGTCCTGTATTTCCTGGATGTTTTGGGTTAGGAGTTTTTTGCCTTTTGCATATTCTTTGACTGTTTTGTCAATGTTTTCTACGGTATCTTATGCACCTAAGATTCTCTTCCCAGAATTATTCTTAATGTCTGAAATTAATACCTGCTCATTAGTTCATCTATTATGATGAACTGATTTTGAATGGATAAAGATGTGTGATTTGCTCAGACAAAGTAAAATTACTTAGCCATAAAAAGGAAAAAAGGAGTGAAGTATTGATATACATTAAATATGACTGAATCTTAAAAGGATTCTGAGCTAATCCATAAAGTATCATATATTATATTATTTAACTTTTTTATTTTAAGAAATTATCCACAATGGGCAAATCTATAAAAAGCAGAATCATGATTGCTTAGAAGCAGGGATTTGAGGATGCTAAGGAGGTGATAGAAAAAGGGTATAGATTTCTTTTTTGACTGGATGAAAGATTCTAAAATTGAATGTGGTGTGGTTGCTCACATCTGTCAGAATACTAAAAATTACTAAAACATGTACTTTAAATTGCTGAATTGCATGGTATATGAATTATATTAAAGTAAAGTTACTTTTAAATTTCTTAAGCTTTTGTGGTTTAAAATGTAGTCACTTACTATAAAAGGGTATTCTTTATCAATAGGGTACAATGATGGAAATACACATATCAAACAGGCAAATATTTTTTAATCTTTTATTTTTTTATTAGTTATTTTCTGTATTTACATTTCAAATACTATCCCCAAAGCCCCTATACCCTCCCCCTGTCCTGCTCCCCAATCCACCCACTCCCGCTTCCTGGCAGTGGCATTCCCCGGTACTGGGGCATATGATCTTCACAAGACCAAGGGCCTCTCCTCCAATTGATGGCCGACTAGGACATCCTCTGCTACATATGCAACTAGACACACAGCTCGGGGGAGGGGGTACTGGTTAGTTCATATTGTTGTTCCTCCTATAGGGTTGCAGACCCCTTTAGCTCCTTGGGTACTTTCTCTACCTCTTCCAATAGGGGTCCTGTGTTCTATCTAATAGGTGACTGTGAGCATCCACTTCTGTATGTGCCAGGCACTGGCATAGCCTCATAAAAGAGAGCTATATCAGGGTCCCGTCAGAAAAATCTTTCTGGAATATGCAATAATGTCTGGGTTTGGTGGTTGTATATGGGATGGATCCCTGGGTTGGGCAGTCTCTGGATGGTCCTTCCTTCCATGCCAGCTCCAAATTTTCTCTCTGAAATACCTTCCATGGGTATTTTGTTCCCCATTCTAAGAAAGACCAAAGTCTCCGCACTTTGGTTTTCCTTCTTCTTGAGTTTCATGTGTTTTGCAAATTGTATCTTGGATATTCTAAGTTTCTGGGCTAATATCTGCTTATCAGTGAGTGCATATTATGTGAGTTCTTTTGTTATTGGGTTACCTTACTCAGGATGATATCCTCCAGATGCATCCATTTGTCTAAGAATTTCATGAATTCATTGTTTTTAATTACTGAGTAGTACTCCTTTGTGTAAATGTACCACATTTTCTGTATCCATTCCTCTATTGAGGAATATCTGGGTTCTTTTCAGCTCTGGCTATTATAACTAAGGCTGCTATGAACATAGAGGAGCATGTGTCCTTATTACCAGTTGGAACATCTTCTGGGTATATGTCCAGGAGAGTTATTGCTGGATCTTCCAGTACTACTATGTCTAATTATCTGAGGAACCACCAAATTGATTTCCCGAGTGTTTGTAACAGCTTAAACAATGGAGGAATATTCCTCTTTCTCTGCATCCTCACCAGCCTCGCCAGCATCTGAACTTCTTTCTTTCTTTTTCTTTTCTTTTTTTTTTTTTTTTAGATATTTTCTTCATTTACATTTCAAATGCTATCCCAAAAGGTCCTTATACCCCCCACCCTGCTTCCCTATATACTCACTCCCACTTCTTGGCCCTAGTGTTCCCCTATACTGGGGCATATAAAGTTTGTTAGACCAAGGGGCATCTCTTCCCAATGATGGCTGACTAGGCCATCTTCTGCTACACATGCAGCTAGAGACATGAGCTCATTGTTTTTAATAGCTGAGAAGTACTCCATTGTGTAAATGTATCACATTTTCTGTATCCATTCCTCTGTTGAGGGACATCTGGGTTCTTTCCAGCTTCTGGCTATTACAAATAGGGCTGCTATGAACATAGTGGAGCATGTGTCCTTATTACCAGTTGGAACATCTTCTGTGTATATGCCCAGGAGAGGTATTGCTGGATCTTCCAGTACTACTATGTCCAGTTTTCTGAGGGACTGCCAGACTGATTTCTAGAGTAGTTGTAGCAGCTTGCAATACCACCAGGAATGGAGGAGTGTTCTTCTTTCTCTGCATCCTTGCCAGCATCTGCTGTCACCTGAATTTTTGATCCTAGCCATTCTGACTGGTATGAGGTGGAATATCAGGGTTGTTTTGATTTGCATTTCCCTGATGATTAAGGATGTTGAACATTTTTTCAAGTGTTTCTCAGCCCTTCTGTATTCCTCAGTTGAGAATTCTTTGTTTTGTTCTGTACCCCATTTTTTAATGGGGCTATTTGACTTTCTGGAGTCAAGATTCTTGAGCTCTTTGTTTATATTGGATATTAGTTCCCTATCAGATTTAGGATTGGTAACAATTCTTTCCCAACATGTTGGTGGTCTTTTTGTCTTAATGACAGTATCTTTTGCCCTAGAGAAGCTTTGCAATTTTATGAGGTCCCATTTGTCTATTCTTGATCTTACAGCACAGGCCATTGCTGTTCTGTGTAGGAATTTTTCCCCTGTGTCCATATTTTGAGGGTATTCCCCACTTTCTCCTCTATAAATTTCAGTGTCTCTGGTTTTATGTGGAGTTCTTTGATCCACTTAGATACTTGAGCTTTGTACAAGGAGATAAGAATGGATCGATTTTCATTCTTCTACATGATAACTGCCAATTGTTCCAGCGCCATTTGTATCTGAATTTCTTATCTTAGCCATTCTGATTGGTATGAAGTGGAATCTCTGGGTTGTTTTGATTTGCATTTCTCTGATGATTAAGGATGTTGAACATTTTTTTTTTTTAGGTACTTTTTGACCATTTGGTATTCCTCAGTTGAGAATTCTTTGTTTAGCTCTGTACCCCATTTTTAATGGGGTTATTTGATTTTCTGTAGTCCAGCTTCTTGAGTTCTTTATATATACTGGTTTTAGTCCCCTATCAGATTTAGGATTGGTAAAGATTCTTTCCTAATCAGTTGGTGGACTTTTTGTCTTATTTACAGTGTTTATTTCCTTACTGATGCTTTACAGTTTTTTGAGGTCCCATTTGTAGATTCTCAATCTTACAGCAGAAGCCATTGCTGTTCTGTTCAGGAATTTTTCCACTGTGCCCATATCTTGGAGGCTTTTCCCCAATTTCTCCTCTGTAAATTTCATTGTCTCTGGTTTTATGTGGAGTTCTTTCCTCCACGGAGACTTGAGCTTTGTACAAGGAGATAAGAATAGATTAATTTGCATTCTTCTACATGATAACTGCCAGTTGTGCCAGCACCTTTTGTTGAAAATGCTGTCTTTTTTCCACTGGATGGTTTTAGCTCCTATGTCAAAGATCTAGTGACCATATGTGTGTGAGTTCATTTCTGAGTCTTCAATTCTATTCCATTTGTCTACCTGTCTGTTGCTGTACCAGTACCATGCAGTTTTTATAACAATTGCTTGAGGTCAGGCATGGTGATTCCACAGAGGTTCTTTTATTGTTGAGAATATTTTTTGCTATCCTAGGTTTTTTGTTATTCCAGATGAAATTTGCAAATGGATCTTTCTAGTTCTGTGAAGAATTGAGTAGGAATTTTGATGGGGATTGCATTGAATCTGTAAATTGCTTTCAGCAAGATAGCAATTATTACTATATTAATCCTGCCAATCCAATAGCAGGGAAGATCTTTCCATCTTGAGAGCTTCTTTGATTTCTTTCTTCAGAGACTTGAAGTTCTTCCTATAGAGGTCTTTCACTTCCTTATTTAGAGTCACACCAAGGTTTTTTTTTTTTTTTTTTTTTTTTTAATTATTATTTGTGACTATTGTGTAGGGTCTTGTTACCCTAATTTCTTTCTCAGCCTGTTTATCCTTTGTGTAGAGACTACTGATTTGTTTGTGTTAATTTTATATCCAGCTATTGTGCTGAAGCTGTTTATCCAGTTTAGGAGCTCTCTGGTGGAATTTTTAGGGTCATTTATATATACTATCATATCATCTGCATATAGTGATATTTTGACTTCTTCCTTTCCACTTTGTATCCCATTGACCTCCTTTTGTTGTATAATTGCTCAGGCTAGGACTAATTTAAAATTATTCAATTAATGAAATTAATTAATTTGAACTGATTTAACTTTGAGTACTATATTAAAAAGGTAGGGAGAAAATGGACAGCCTTGTCTAGTCCCTGATTTTAGTCGGATTGCTTCCAACTTCTCTCCATTTAGATTGATGTTGGCTACTGGTTTGCTGTATATTGATTCTATTATGATGAGGTATGGGCCTTGAATTCCTGATCTTTCCAAGACTTTTATCATGAATGGGTGTTGGATTTTGTCAAATGCTTTCTCAGCATCTAAAGGGATGATCATGTGGTTTTTGTGTTTGAGTATGTTTTTGTAGTGGATTATGTTGATTGATTTCCATATATTAAACCATCCCTGCATCCCTGGGATGAAGCCTACTTGGTCATGATGGATGATCATTTTGATGTGTTCTTGGATTTAGTTAGTGAGAATTTTATTGAGTATTTTTGCATTGATATTCATAAGGGAAATTGATCTACAGTTTTCTTTCTTTGTTGGGTCCTTTTGTGGTTTAGGTATCAGAGTAATTGTGGCTTCATAGAATGAATTAGGTAGAGTACCTTCTGTTTCTATTTTGTGGAATAATTTAATGAGAATTGGAATTAGGTCTTCTTTGAAGGTCTGATAGTACTCTGCACTAAACCCATCTGGTACTGAGCTTTTTTTGGTTTGGAGACCATTAATGTGTGCTTCTATTTCTTTATGGGATATGGGACTGTTTAAGTCATTAATCTGATCCTGATTTAACTTTGGTACCTGTCACCTGTCTAGAAATTTGTCCATTTCATCAAGTTTTTCCAGTTTTGTTAAGTATAGCCTATTTTAGTAGGATCTGATGATGTTTTGGATTTCCTCAGGTTCTCTTGTTATGTCTCCCTTTTCATTTCTGATTTTGTTAATTAGGACACTGTCCCTGTGCCCTCTAGTTAGTCTTGCTAAGGGTTTATTTGTCTTGTTGGATTTCTCAAAGAACCAGCTCCTGGTTCGGTTGATTCTTTTTGTTTCCAGTTGGTTGATTTCAGTCCTGAGTTTGATTATTTCCTGCTGTCTACTCCTCTTGGGTAAATTTCCTTCTTTTTGTTCTAGAGCTTTTAGGTGTTCTGTCAAGCTGGTAGTGTATGCTCTCTCCAGATTCTTTTTGAAGATACTCAGAGCTATTCGTTTTCCTCTCCAGACTGCTTTTATTGTGCTCCTTAAGTTTGGGTATGTTGTGGCTTCATTTTCATTAAACTCTAAAAAGTTTAATCTTTTTCTTTATTTCTTCCTTGACCAAGGTATCATTGAGTAGAGTGTTTTTCATCTTCCACATGAATGTTGGCTTTCTATTACTCATGTTGTTACTGAAGATGAGCCTTAGTCCATGGTGATCTGATAAAACATGCAAATCTTAATTGAGGTGATGGTAGTCTCAGTGGCTTACACAATAGAAATATAATTTTTCACAATTCTTGAGTGTAGAAATCCAAAGTCAAGGTATATACATGTTGGCTTCTTTTTGAGACCCTTTTCCATGGTTTGTAGATGGACATCTTCTCCTTATGTCTTCATAGGATCTATACTCTTCACGTGCACCCCTGGTGTCTCCCTGTTGCCCATGTTATCTTTTCTTGTCATCACTTTTGTCTATATAATTCACCTGTTGTTCCATATAACAGACTATTCTTTGTGTCTGGATTGACTCTGATTTTCTTTGTACTCCCTGGAATACTTTGAATAGGATATAAAGCCTCAGAGACCAATACATTGTAAAGAAGTCCACAATACTCATGTAGACTTTTAAGGAGAATGAACAAAAAAAGGATAACCCGGGTACCAGAATAAGTGGGTTAATGTCCCGCGCTACCTCCCGCCAGCAGGAACGACGCGGCACACAACGGATCCTTCTGCAGCAAAGCTTTAATGCGTCTTGAGAGTGAGACCATCAGCTTACAAGGGGAAGAATGGAAGGACCCTGAGCCGCACAGGGCCCGAGCTTATATAGGGTTCGGCTACCGCCTAGGACGTGGCAATCACTCATTGGCAGGCCAG
>LR753359.1:1120888-1185840 GCA_902729485.2 Mus minutoides | reverse complement strand
ATAGGGTTCGGCTACCGCCTAGGACGTGGCAATCACTCATTGGCAGGCCAGATTACCTCATGGGTTATGCAACCGGGAATTTCCCAAGCACAGTTGCAGAACCTGTTAACGACCAACGGACAAGCGGACAAGCGGATATGGGCGCCATCTTATAATGGCGACTGCAGGCATTGCAGGCGTGATGTGGCTACCAACAGGTTAAGATTTCTTGAACTTTTCAGTCTGTTCAGCTACCAGTTGAATGTGGCTGAGTGTAATATGTTTGCTACCACAGGAAACACAAAACTTCCTAGCTGAGCTCTGTTTGATTTCCTGTTTTACAGAAAAATAAGAAACTACAAATTGTTGTTTCTAAAATGTTTCAGAGTATATGTACATAGAACTGCTGATCTGTATGCATCTTTAATGTTTTAGACATTGCTCTAATTGCTCTGAAAAGCTAGTCTACCCATATATGCACCTACTGTTAATTTATAAGAATCACACTTCCTCCTTAATGTACCTGACACTTGTTATTATATGATATACTTTAACATATGTACACAGAATGATATTGGTTTTTAATTTCCCCTTTTGTAGAAACTAATGAAAATGCATATCTTTTTTCTATGTTTATCAAGCACCCTAAATTCCTACGTATTCTGTTATTTGAGGGTCTAAAGCTTGTGTTTCTCTCTCTCTCTCTCTCTCTCTCTCTCTCTCTCTCTCTCTGTGTGTGTGTGTGTGTGTGTGTGTGTGTGTGTGTGTGTGTACATGCATGGATATCTATGCACATACCCTTAGTCTATGGCTGGCTTGTCATAACTTTAATTCTACCATATAGAAAAATTTCGGTCCTATTAACAAATATTCATGTACTGGAAGATTCTCTGCACACTACCAAAGAAGAAAGGTAAAAATGCCAACCCAGCTACAAACCTTTCAGTCTACAAGGGTGACCTGCCTGCAATTGCTAGGACAATGATGTCACAATGTTTGCAGGAGTAGCAAACTTAAATCTGATTTGAATTAAGGCACATTCCATGAGATGGAACCTATCCAAAACACTGCTTGGAAGGCCAAGAGCCTGAGAATAAATATCCCTGAGACCTAGGGAATAATAAAATACTACTGCTCTGCTAAAGGAATACAACAATAAAATGACTCCTAATGACATTTTCCTATACACATAGATCATGTATTGCTCAGCCATCATCAGAGAAGCTTTTCCTACAATGGATGGGAACAAATACAGAGAACCTCAGCCAGACAATATGCAGAGAGTGTGAGATCTTGGAACACTCAGCCCTATATGGGATGTCTCCATCAAATCCCCCTTATCAGTATTCAGGGGTTGTTTTAGAAGAATAGGCAAAAAGAACATAAGAGCAGTAGGAGGAGATAGAAGACACCAACAAAACCAGGC
Organism: Mus minutoides; assembly: GCA_902729485.2. Classification (NCBI taxonomy): domain Eukaryota; kingdom Metazoa; phylum Chordata; class Mammalia; order Rodentia; family Muridae; genus Mus; species Mus minutoides. The sequence continues at coordinate 1,184,435 of LR753359.1, read as the reverse complement.
TTTCTAGAAACAACAGGGCTGGTAGAGATGTGAGCTCACAGAGACTGTGGCAGTATGCACAAGTTGTGTACTGGTCTGCACTAAATTGTGTCCTAAAGCTGAAAAGAGAAATTGACACACATCCTCATCCTTCACCCAGAAGCTATTGCCAGTTGATATCCACTTGCAAACAGAGATGTAATTCTCTCCTAGAAAATATTACTGGGAAAACAAACCACTCTTAAAGGTGGGCCCCATGCCCAGATAGATGGTCATACAAAATTAATTAACTGGCATCTTTGGAGATTCTTTGTTTCATAATATTAAGTTATTTTCTTGTTTTTGTTTTTGTTGTTGTTGTTTGCTTGTTTTTTTCTATCTTATAGGTTCTTCATATATATGTTATGGGTTTCAATTCATTGTTTTTCTTTTAAAAGGGATTTTCATGCATCTTTGTACTTATTGTGTTTTTAATTTGGCTGCTGTGTGTGTGTATGTGTGGTGGTGGTGGTGGTATTTTGTCAAATTCTAATTTGTTTTTGATTTATCTTATTATTATTTCTTAGATACCTTTTTGTTTTGTAAGGAGAGATGGAAGGGATCTCTGGATAGACGGAAAAGGAGGGAGGAACTGGAATGAGTGGGGGGGGGATGAAAAACCATAATCAGAATATATTATATGAAAAAATATCCTTTTCAATAAAAGAAAAAAGACTCAATTTCTATGTAAACAGAACGTGATAGAAGTGAAATGAAGGTTTGTATTTAATTTACATCTCTTTGTGTCTTAGTTTTTCTTTTGATCCTGTGATAAAATCCCTTACAAAGATGCAGTTCATCATTGTGGGGAAGGCAAGGAAGCAGGAGCTTTATGCAGCTATACATACCATACCCACAAACAATAAGAAGAATGCAATGAAGGCTGGCACTCAGATATTTTTTAATGTTTTAGATAGTTAAGGATGCTGCCCTGGGGCTATCACCACTCAAAGTAAGCAGGCCTTCCCACCTCAATTAACATAATCAAGATAATCCCTCACAAGCATGCCTAGTAGTCTGTCTTCTAAGTGGTTCTTGATCTCATAAATTTAACTGATGAGATTAATTATCACATGTTTCTTCTTAAGAAGAAACCATATCTCTTCATTTATCTGTTGAATATTCAGGTTTCTTACTCACTTTTCCTGTAGGTGTTCCTATCCCCATCTCTATTTATGATGTAGATAAAATAGATCACTGAATTCTCTTATTTAAAAATTTTGTGCTGGCAGTTATATGTCATTTACTTACTTAAAATTGTTTTGTTTATATTTTCTCTTTCTTTGATCAGTTTTCGGGATATTCTTGTTACTATTTTAAGCATCATTCAAAGTCATGTTGCTCTGCTTCCCCTGCCTAGCCCCTCCCACCTCTGCCACACTTTGGTTTCTATAATATATTTTCTGCTCATACTTTAAACTTAATTTTTTGCTTTTCTAACTTTTCCATGTGTGGTGGTTTGAATAAGAATGGCTCCCATTGGCTCATAGATTTGAATGCATTGGTCTCAGGGTTTCATTGCTGTGAAGAGACACCATGACCAAGGCAACTCTTCTTCTTCTTCTTTTTTTTTTTTTTAAATTAATCATTCCATTCGTTTACCTCTCAACTGATATCCCACTTCCTGGTTACCCCTCCACCACCTCCCATCCCACATCCACCCTCCCACCTCCCCTTTGCCTGTATGAGGGTGTTCCCCCACCCACCCACACTTTCCTGTCCCACTGTTCCAGCATCCACTTACTCTGGGGCGTCAAACTCCCCAGGACCAAGGGCCTCCCTCCCATTGCTGTCAGGTAAGGCTATCCTCTGCTACATATGCATCTGGAGCCATGGATCCCTCCAGGTACATTTCTGGGTTGGTAGTCTAGACTCTGGGAGAACTGGGTGGTCAGGCCAGCCTTGTTATTCTTCCAATGGGGTTACAATCTCCCTCCACTCCTCCAGTCCTTCTGCCAGCTCCCCCATAAGGTTCCCTAAGCTCAGTCTGATGGCTGGCTTCAAGCACCCACATCTGCATTGGTCATTTGCTGGCTGGACCTCCCAAGGAACTACCACACTAGGTTCCTGTCATCAAGTGCCTCTTGACCACAGTAACAGTGTTGGTTTTGGTGTCTGCAGACATGATGGGCCACTAGGTGGGGCAGGTTCCCGTTGGCCCTTCTTTCAGTCTCTGCTCCATTTTTTTTTTCTCCTTGTTCTTCCTTTGGACAGGAACATTTCTAGGTTAAAAACTTTGAGATAAGTAGGTGGCCCTGTCCCCTGACTAGGGGCTGTGCCTATCTACTGGAGGTAGTTTCAACAAGTTCTAACTCCCCATTCCCTGTGCATTTTGGCTAAAGTCATCACCATTGGGGCCTGGAAGCCTCACGTTTCCTTGGTTTCTGGGACCCTCCAGTGGCTATCTCCAGTTCTTCATCCTTCCTGATACATATTTTTGTTCAACTCCCTGACCCCTCTGTGCCTCTCTCACATCTCTTCCAGTTCCTGATATTGCCCCCTTATTTCCTCCCCTTCTCTCCCTCTCTCATATCCCCCTCTCCCTCCAGTTCCCACAATCATCCTGTTCCCCCCTCAATGCAGGTCTGAACTATCCACACCCAACTCTTAAAAGGAAAACATTTAATTGGGTCTGGCTTACAGTTTCAGAGATTTAGTCCATTATCATAATGGCAGAAAGCATGGCAACATGTAGGCAGACATGGTAGAAGAGAAGCTGAGAGTTCTACATCTTGATCCAAAGGCAGAAAGGAAGAGACAGAGACTTGTCTAGCATGGAGCCAGGAGGAGGGCCTTTCTTCTGCATTGGGTAGAGATTAAGCACTAGGAGACCTCAATGCCTACCTACAAAGTGACACACTTCCTTCAACAAGCCATACCTAATCCAACAAGGTCACACCTCCTAATAGTGCCACTTCCCATTGGCCAAGAACATTCAAAGCATTTTAGGCACTATTTCAGAAGGATTAGGAGGTATGGCCTTGTTGGAGGAAGAGTGTAACTGGATGTGGGCTTTGAGGTTTCAAAAGGACATTCTAGATCCAAACACACATTCATTTTCTCTCTTTCGCTCTTTCTCTCTCTCTCTCTCTCTCTCTCTCTCTCTCTCTCTCTCTCTCTCTCTCTCTCCATTAGGATGCAACTATTAGCTACTACTCCAGCATCATGCTTGCCTGATGTCGTGTTCCTTGAAGCCATGCCACCTGCCATGGTGATAATGGATGAACTAAATTTCTGATTCTGTAACCAAACCTCCAATTAAATGCTTTCCTTTTTAAGAGTTGCTGTGGTCATGATGTCTCTCTACAGCAATGGAATAATGACTAAGACACCCACAGTGAGTTTTTTTCAAATTTTATTAGATATTTTCTTCATTTACATTTCAAATGTTATCCAGAAAGTTCCCTATACCCTCCCCCATCCCCACCCTGCTCCCCTACCCACCCACTCCCACATCTTGGCACTGGCGTTCCCCTGTACTGGGGCATATAAAGTCTGCATGACCAGGGGGCCTCTCTTCCCAATGATGGCCAACTAGGCCATCTTCTTCTACATGTGCAGCCAGAGACATGAGCTCTGGGGGTACTAGTTGGTTCATGCTATTCTTCTACCTATAGGGTTGAATACCCCTTCAGCTCCCTGGGTACTTTCTCTAGCTCCTTCCTTGGGAGTCCTGTGTTCCATCTAATCGCTGACTGTGAGCATCCACTTCAGTGTTTGCCAGGCACTGGTATAGCCTCCCAAGAGACAGCTATATCAGGGCCCTTTCAGCACTATCTTGCTGGTGTATGCGATCATGTCTACTTTTGGTGGCTGATTATGGGATGGATCCATGGCTGTAGCAGAAACTGGTTGGACCATCCTTTTTTTTTTTTTTTTTTTTTTTTTTTTTTTTTTTTTTTTTTTTTTTTTTTTTTTTTTTTTTTTTTTTTTTTTTTTTTTTTTTTTTCCTTGTTTGACAAGTATTTATTTTAGGAGAACTATGTGCCTAGAACAGATCTAGGTGTTGAGCATATAGATTTTTTTATTCTTTTTTTTTATTAGAGAATTTCTTCATTTACATTTCAAGTGTTATCCCAAAAGTTCCCTATATCCTTTCCCCGCCCTGCTCCCCTACCCTCCCACTCCCACTATTTGGCCCTGGCATTCCCCTGTACTGGGGCATATAAACATTGCTAGACCAAGGGCCTTTCTTATCAAATCATGGCCAAACTAGGCCATCTTCTAATACATATGCAGCTAGAGACATGAGCTCTGGGGGTTCTGATTAGTTCATATTGTTGTTCCATCTATAGGGTTGCAGACCCTTACAGCTCTTGGGTACTCTCTCTAGCTCCTACATTGGGGACCCTGTGTTCTGCCCTATAGATGGTTGTGAGCATCCACTTCTGTATTTGTCAGGGACTGTCAAAGCCTCATAGGAGACAGCTATATCAGGGTCCTTTCAGCAATATCCTGCTGGTGTGAGCAGTAGTGTCTGCATTTGGTGGCTGATTATGTGATGAACCACCTAGGTGGGGCACTCTCTGGATGGTCCATACTTTCGTTTAGCTCCAAACTTTGTCTCTGCACCTCCTTCCATGTATATTTTAATCCCTCTCATAGGGAGGAATGAAGTATCCATGCATTGGTCTTCCTTGAATTTCTTGTGTTTTGGAAATTGTATCTTGGGTATTCTAGGTTTCTGGGCTAATATCCGCTAATCAGTGAGTGCATATTAAGTGACTTCTTTTGTGATTGGGTTACCTCACTCAGGATGATATCCTCCAGATACATTCATTTACTCAAGAATTTCACAAATTCATTGTTTTTAATAGCTGAGTAGTACTCCATTGTGTAAATGTACCACATTTTCTGTAGCCATTCCTTCATTGAGGGACATCTGGGTTCTTTCCAGCTTCTGGCTATTATAAATAAGGCTGCTATGAACATAGTGGAGCATGTGTCCTTGTTACCCATTGGAATATCTCTGGGTATATGCCCAGGAGAGGCATTGCTGGATCTTCAGTTAGTACTATGTCTAGTTTTCTGAGAAACTGTCAGACTGATTTCCAGAGTGGTTATACCAGGTTCCAATCCCACCAGCAATGAAGGAGTGTTCCTCTTTCTCCACATCCTTGCCAGCATCTGCTGTCACCTGAATATTTGATCTTAGCCATTCTGACTGGTATGAGGTAGAATCTCAGGGTTGTTTTGATTTGCATTTCTCTGAAGATTAAGGATTTCAACCATTTTTTAAGGTGCTTCTCATCCCTTTGGCATTCTTCAGTTGAGAATACTTTGTTTAGATCTGTACCCCATTTTTAATGGTGTTCTTTGAATTTCTGGCGTTCAGCTTCTTGAGCTTTTTGTAAATATTGGATATTAGCCTCCTATCAGATTTAGGATTGGTAAAAATTCTTTCCCAATCCATTGGTGGCCTTTTTGTCTTATTGACAGTATCTTTTGCTTTACAGAAGCTTTGTAATTTTAAAAGGTCCCATTTGTCGATTTGTGATCCTGCAGCACAGGCCATTGGTGTTCTGTTTAGGAATTTTACCCCTGTGCCCATATCTTCAAGGGTTTTCCCCACTTTCTCCCCTATGAATTTCAGTGTCTCTGGTTTTTCATCCACTTAGACTTGAGCTTTGTACAAGGAGAAAGGAATGGATCAATTCATATTTTTCTGCATTTTGACCACCAGTTGTGCCAGCACCATTTATTGAAAACGCTGTCTTTTTTCCACTGGATAGTTTTAGCTCCCTTGTCGAAGATAAGTTGACCCAAGATGTGTGGGTTCATTTCAGGGTCTTCAATTCTATTCCATTGGTCTACCTGTCTGTTGTTAGACCAGTACCATGCAGCTTTTATCACAATTGCTCTGTAGTACAGCTTGAGGTCAGACATGGTGATTCCACCAGAGGTTCTTTTATTGTTGAGGATAGTTTTTGCTATCCTAGGTTTGTTATTATTCCAGATGAATTTGCAAATTGCTCTTTCTATCTCAGTGAAGAATTGACTTGGAATTTTGATGGGGATTGCCTAGAATCTGTAGATTGCTTTCGGAAAGATAGCCATTTTGACTATATTAATCCTGTCAATGCATGAGCATTGGGGATCTTTCCATCTACTGAGATCTTCTTCAATTTCTTTCTTCAGAGACTTGAAGTTCTTGTCATACAGATCTTTGACTTCCTTCGTTAAAGTCACACCAAGATATTTATAATGTTTGTGACTATTGTGAATGGTGTTGTTTCCCTAATTTTTTTCTCATGCTGTTTATCTTTTGTGTAGAGAAAGGCCAATGTTTGGTTTGAGTTAATTTAATATGCAGCTACTGCGCTGAAGCTGTTTATCAGTTTTAGGAGTTCTCTGGTAGAATCTTTAGGGTTACTTATATATACTATCATATCATCAGCAAATCGTGATATTTTACTTCTTCCTTTCCAATTTGTATCCCCTTGATCTCCTTTCATTGTCGAATTGCTCTGGCTAGGACTTCAAGTACTATATTGAATAGGTAGGGAGAAAGTGGGCAGCCTTGTCTAGTCCCTGATTTTAGTGGGATTGCTTCCAGCTTCTTTCCATTTACTTTGATGTTGGCTACTGGTTTGCTGTAGATTGCTTTTATTATGTTTAGGTATGGGCCTTGAATCCCAGATCTTTCCATGACTTTTAACATGAATGGGTGCTGGATTTTCTCAAATGCTTTCTCAGCATCTAAGGAGATGATCATGTGATTTTTGTCTTTGATTTTGTTTATATAGTGAATTACGTTGATGGATTTCTGTACATTAAACCAACCCTGTATCCCTGGGATGAAGCCTACTTGGTCATGATGCATGATCGTTTTGATATGTTCTTGGATTCAGTTTGCGAGGATTTTATTGAGTATTTTTGCATCAATATTCATAAGGAATATTGGTCTAAAGTTCTCTTTCTTTGTTGGATCTTTGTGTGTTTTGGGTATCAGAGTAATTTTGGCTTCATAGAACGAATTGGATAGAGTACCTTCTGATTCTATTTTGTGGAATAGTTTGAGGAGAGTTGGAATTAGTTCTTCTTTGAAGGTGTGATAGAACTCTGCACTAAACCCATTTGGTCCTGGGCTTTTTTTGGTTGGGAGACTATTAATGACTGCTTCTATTTCTTTAGGGGAAATGGGACTGTTAAGATTGTTAATTTGATCCTGATTTAACTTTGGAACCTGGTATCTGTCTAGGAAGTTGTCCATTTCATCCAGGTTTTCCAGTTTTGTTGAGTATAGGCTTTTGTAGTAGGATCTGATGATGTTTTGGATTTCTTCAGGATCAGTTGTTATGTCTCCTTTTTCATTTCTGATTTTGTTAATTTGGATATTGTCCCTCTGCCCTCTAGTTAGTCTGGCTAAGGGTTTATCTATCTTGTTGATTTTCTCAGAGAACCAGCTCCTGGTTTGGTTGATTCTTTGAATTGTTCTTTTTGTTTCCACTTGGTTGATTTCTGCTCTGAGTTTGATTATTTCCTGGCATCTACTCCTCCTGGGTGAATTTGCTTCTTTTCATTCTAGGGTTTCTAGGTGTTCTGTCAGACTGTTAGTATATGCTCTCTCTAGTTTCTTTTTGGAGGCACTCAGGGCTATGAGTTTTCCTTTTAAGACTGCTTTTAATGTGTCCCATAAGTTTGGGTATGTTGTGGCTTCATTTTCATTAAACTCTAAAAAGTCTTTAATTTCTTTCTTTATTTCTTCCTTGACCAAGTTATCATTGAGTAGAGTGTTGTTCAGTTTCCATGTGAATGTGGGCTTTGTATTATTTCTGCTGTTATTGAAGATCAGCCTTAGTCCATGGTGATCTGATAGGATGCATGGGATAATTTCAATATTTATGTATCTGTTAAGGCCTGTTTTGTGACCAATTATATGGGCAATTTTGCAGGAGGTACCATGAGGTCCTGAGAAGAACGTTTATCCTTTTGTTTTAGGATAACATGTTCTATAGATATCTGTTAAATCCATTTGTTTCATGACTTCTGTTAGTGACCATGTATCTCTGTTTAGTTTCTGTTTCCACGATCTGTCCATTGGTGAGAGTAGGGTGTTGAAGTCTCCCACTATTATTGTGTGAGGTGGAATGCATGCTTTGAGCTTTACTAAAGTTTCTTTAATGAATGTGGCTGACCTTACATTTGGAGCATAGATATTTAGAATTGAGAGTTCATTTTGGTGGATTTTGCCTTTGATGAGTATGAAGTGCCCCTCTTTGTCTTTTTTGATAATTTTGGGTTGGAAGTCAATTTTATTTGCTATTAGAATGGCTGCTCCTGCTTGTTTCTTCGAGCCATTTGCTTGGAAAATTGTTTTCCAGAATTTTACTCTGAGGTAGTGTCTGTCTTTGTCTCTGAGGTGGGTTTCCTGTAAGCAGCAAAATGTTGGGTCTTGTTTGTGTAGCCAGTCAGTTAGTCTATGCCTTTTTATTGGGGAATTGAGTCCATTGATGTTAAGAGAAATCAAAGAAAAGTTAGTGTTATTTCCTATCATTTTTGATGTTAAAGATGGGAGTCTGTTCTTGTGGCTCTCTTCCTTTTGTTTTGTTAAAGGATTGCTTTCTTATTTTTTCTAGGGTGTAGTTTCCTTATTTCAGTTGGGGTTTTCCTGTTATTATCCATTGAAGGGCTGGATTAGTGGAAAGATATTATGTGAATTTAGTTTTGTCATGGAAAACTTTGTTTTCTCCATCTATGGTAATTGACAGTTTTGCTGGGTATAGTAGCCTGGGCTGGCATTTGTGTTCTCTTAGTGTTGGCATAACATCTGTCCAGGATCTTCTGGCTTTAATAGTCTCTGGTGAGAAATCTGGAGTGATTCTAATAGGCTTGCCTTTATATGTTACTTGACCTTTTTCCCTTACTGCTTTCAATTTTCTGTCTTTATTTAGTGCATTTGTTGTTCTGATTATTATGTGTCAGGAGGAATTTCTATTCTGGTCCAGTCTATTTGGTGTTCTGTAGGCTTCTTGTATCTTCATGGGCATCTCTTTCCTTAGGTATGGGAAGTTTTCTTCTATGATTTTGTTGAAGATGTTTGCTGGCCCTTTAAGTTGTGAATCTTCCTTCTCATCTACTCCTATTACCCGTAGGTTTGGTCCATCCTTTCATCTTAGCTCTAAATTTTGTCTCTGTAACTCCTTTCATGGGTATTTTGTTTCTTATTCAAAGGAGGAAGGAAGTATTCACGCACTGGTCTTCCTTCTTGATTTTCTTGTGTTTTGCAAATTGTATCTTCTGTATTCAAACTTTCTGGGCTAATATCCATTTGTCACTGAGCACATATCCAATGACTTCTTTTCTGATTGGGTTACCTCACTAAGGATTATGTCCTCCAGATACATCCATTTGCCCAAGAATTTCATAAATTCATTTTTTTTAATAGCAGAATACTACTCCATTGTGTAGATGTACCACAATTTCTGTATCCATTCCTCTGTTGAGGGACATCTGGGTTCTTTCCAGCTTCTGGCTATTATAAATAAGGCTGCTATGAACATAGTGGAGCATGTGTCCTTTTTACCACTTGGAACATCTTCAGGGTACATGCCCAGGAGAGGTATTGCTGGATCCTCTGGTAGTACTATGTCCAATTTTCTGAGATAACGCCAGACTGACTTCCAGAGTGGTTGTAAAAGCTTGCAATCCCACCAGCAATGGAGGAGTGTTCCTCTTTCTCCACATCCTTGCCAGCATCTGCTGTCACCTGAATTTTTGATCTTAGCCATTCTGACTGGTGTGAAGTGGAATCTCAGTGTTGTTTTGATTTGCATTTCCCTGATGATTAAGGATGTTGAACATTTTTTAAGATGTTTCTCAGCCATTTGGAGTTCCTCAGTTGAGAATTCTTTGTTTAGCTCTGTACCCCATTTTTTAATGGCGTTATTCATTTTTTTGGAGTTCAGCTTCTTTAGCTCTTTCTATATGTTGGATATTAGTCTCCTATCAGATTTAGGATTGGTAAAAATCCTTTCCCAATCTGTTGGTGGCCTTTTTGACTTGCTGACTGTGTATTTTGCCTTACAGAAGCTTTGCAATTTTTAAAGGTCCCATTTCTCAATTCTTGATCTTACTGCACAGTTCTGTTTAGGAATTTTTTCCCCTGTGCCTGTATCTTCGAGGGTTTTCCCCACTTTCTCCTCTATAAATTTCAGTGTCTCTGGTTTTATGTGGAGGTCTTTGATCTACTTAGACTGAAGCTTTGTCCAAGGAGATAAGAATGGATCAATTCACATTCTTCTACACAATAACATCCAGTTGTGCCAGCAACATTTGTTGAAAATGTTGTTCTTTTTCCACTGGATAGTTTTAGCTCCCTTGTGAAAATCAAGTGACCATAGGTGTGTGGATTCATTTCTGGGTCTTCAATTCTATTCCATTGATCTATCTGTCTGTTTCTGTACCAGTACTGTGCAGTTTTTATCACAATTGCTCTGTAGTACAGCTTAATGTCAGGCATGGTAATTCCCCTAGAGGTTCTTTTATTGATGAGAATAGTTTTTGCTATCCTAGGTTTTTTTTTTATCATTCCAGATAAATTTGGAAATTGCCCTTTCTATATCAGTGAAGAATAGAGTTGGAATTTTAATGGGTATTGCTTTGAATCTGTAGATTTCTTTCAGCAGGATAGCCATTTTGACTATATTAATCCTGCCAATCCATGAGCATGGGAGATCTTTCCATCTTCTGAGATCTTCTTCAATTTCTTTCTTCAGAGACTTGAAGTTCTTGTCATACAAATCTTTCCCTTCCTTAGTTAGAGTCACACCAAGGTATTTTATAGTATTTGTGACTATTGTGAAGGGTGTTTTTTCCCTAATTTCTTTTTTTTTTTTAATTAGAGAATTTCTTCATTTACATTTCAAGTGTTATCCCAAAAGTACCCTATACCCTCCCCCTGCCCTGCTCCCCTACCCACCCACTCCCACTACTTGGCCCTGGCATTCCCCTGTACTGGGGCATATAAATTTTGCTAGACCAAGGGCATTTCTTCCCCAATAATGGCCAACTAGGCCATCTTCTAATACATATGCAGCTAGAGACATGAGCTCTGGGGGTTCTGATTAGTTCATATTGTTGTTCCATCTATAGGGTTGCAGACCCTTACAGCTCTTGGGTACTCTCTCTAGCTCCTACAATGGGGACCCTGTGTTCTGCCCTATAGATGACTGTGAGCATCCACTTCTGTATTTGTCAGGGACTGTCAAAGCCTCCCAGGAGACAGCTATATCAGGGTCCTTTCAGCAATATCCTGCTGGTGTATGCAGTAGTGTGTGCATTTGGTGGCTGATTATGTGATGGACCACCTGGGTAGGGCAATCTCTGGATGATCCATCCTTTCAGTTTAGCTCCAAACTTTGTCTCTGCACCTCCTTCCATGTATATTTTAATCCTTATTCTATGGAGGAATGAAGTATCCATGCGTTGGTTTTTCTTGATTTTCTTGTGTTTTGGAAATTGTGTCCTGGGTATTCTAGGTTTCTGGGCTAATATCCGCTTATCAGTGAGTGCATATTAAGTGACTTCTTTTGTGATTGGGTTACCTCACTCAGGATGATTTGCTGGCCTTTTAAGTTGAAAATCTTCTCATCTACTCCTATTATCCATAGGTTTGGTCTTCTCATTGTTTCCTGGATTTGTTGGATATTTTGAGTTAGGATCTTTTTACATTTTGCATTTTCTTTGATTGTTGTGTACTTGTTCCCTATGGAATCTTCTGCCCCGGAGTTTCTCTCTTCTATCTCTTGTATTCTGTTGCTAATGCTAACATCCATGGCTCCTGATTTCTTTCCTAGGGTTTCTATTTCTAGAGTTGTCTTTCTTTGGGTTTTCTTCATTGTTTCTACTCCCATTTTAGATCTTGGATGGTTTTGTTCAGTTCCATTGCCTGTTTGTTTTTTCCTGTAATTCTTTAATGGATTTTTTTTCTTTCTTCTCCATGTTTAGCAGTGTTTGCCTGTAGTTCTTTAAGGACTTCCACCTGTTTAGCACTGTTCTCCTGTAATTCCTTGAAGGATTTTTGTATTTCCTCTTTAAAGGCTTCTACTTGTTTAGCAGCATTCTCCTGTGATTCCTTGAGGGATTTTTGTGTTTCCTCTTTAAGGGCTTCTACTTGTTTAGTAGTGTTCTCCTGTAATTCCTTGAGGGATAGTGTTCTCCTGTATTTCTTTAAGTGAGTTATTAATGCCCTCCTTAAAATCATCTACCATCATCATGTGATATGATTTTAAATCTGTGTCTTGCTTTTCGGGTGTGTTGGGATATCCAGGACTAGTTTTGGTGGGCGTAGTAGGTTTTGATGATGCCCAGTGTTCTTGGTTTCTGTTAGTAAGATTCTTATGTTTGCCTTTCGCCATCTGGAAATCTCTGGTGTTAATATTCAAGCTGTCTCTGGTTGGACCTTGTTCCTCCTGTGATTCTGTTATCTGTCAGCACTCCTGGGAGTCCAACTCTCTCCAGAGTTCCAGTGGTCAGTGCACTCTTTTCAGGCAAGTTCTCCTCTTTCAGGGCAGGTGTCCAGCAGTCTGGAGCTCTGATCCACCTCCTGAGTTCTGGGGTCAGAACTCTCCTGGTAGGCAGACTCTCCTCTGGCAAGGAATGTGACCAGGGGTCTGGGTCTCAGCTCTACCTCCTGGCTGAGGATGAAGGCCTGATGAGACCCTGACCAAGAAGCTCTTTTGCCCATGTGCTCTTAGGTGATCAGGAGGTCTTGGGTGTGCTAGGGGTCCTGCGTTGTGGAGAGTCCTCTGGTGCCCTAGATGCCCTCGGACAGGTTCAAGCAGAAGATAGTGGGGGTGGCCCTGACCTGAATGGATCCCAGCCTCTGGTCGGGCGGAGTTCCTTTGTCCCTGTTCCTGCCTGCACAAGACCCTCCTCGATTCTTTGGAACTGATGTTAAGTTCCACTCACTCATGATCCCGAGGTCCTGTGGTATGGAGAGCACTCTGAAGCCCTTAGAGGCCTCTGTTGGGCCCAGAAGGAAGATAGTGGGGGTGGCCCCAACCTCAACAGATCCCAGCCTCTTGTCGGGTGGTGTTCCTTTGTCCCTGTTCCTGACTGCACAAGACCTTCTGTGATTCTTTGGAGCTGATATTGTGTTCCACTCACCCATGATCCTGAGGTGATCTAGAGGTCCTGCGGCATGGAGAGCACTCTGGAGCTCTTAGCAGCCTCAGCTGGGCTCAGAAGGAAGATCCCTTTCATGTATTTCTTTCCCTTTTTGCTCTCTTTCAAATTCAGGGCCTCTGGCATTAATTAAAAAAAATTACAACATATATTTCCACATATGTAAACATAATTTTCTCAATACCACACACACACAAACACACACACACACACACACACACACACACACACATTTATTTACTTACTTCCTGGCTGACCATTTGGTATTAGGTAACTATGTGGGGGGGGGTCTTTTCTCCGAGGGAAGAAGGCTATTTCTCCGACTTTCAGTATTCCTTAGTTGCTTATAGTACTTTGTCTAGGGTTGGGGAAGCATGAAATTATCTCCTATGTTAGCATGTCTGTTCTTGTACTTCCTGTTCAAGTCTTGTTCAGGAAGTTTTGTTGTTGAGAAATCTTTAATATTTTCACATATATAATAACTATGTCATTTTATATTATGCTTAAAACTAATTTTACTAATTGTAATCTTTTCTCTAATATCACTATGACTTGACCATTCATTCACTATCCATAAAGGCTTCACCTTAGAGATTCATTCTCAACATTTGTAAGACAAATATTTTTATACAATTAGTAAATTATACTTGTGTGTTTTATTGTTCTTTTCTTGCCTGTTATTCCTTTCAGTGTTTATGTTTCTTTCTAATGAATACTTTTATGTCTAAAGCAAGTAAAGTTTCTTAGTCTTTCTATATTTGAACTTTCATTCTTCATTTATTCTACCTCAACTTACCTGGATATAAAGTTTCAAAGGTGGTTCTTTGTTTTTACTAAGAACTCTAAAATATAGTTTACCATTTACAGTTGACATTTACTGTTGATAATTATTTTTCTGTAAGTCTATTATTATTATTTAGTTTTTCATAGAGAGCAGACATTTATTGTTGATAAGAATTCTGCAAGTCTGTTATTATTTGCTAGGTATTCTTTCTTTTACTGTCTGGTAGCTCATTTATAATACTTTTACTTTCATATACTCATGAATTAATTTGTATCCATTCTGTAACAGAAACAGAATCATGTAACCATTTAAGATATTTATTACTAAGTACAAAGTGGGATTAATAACCCTAAGGATGTTTGAAAAGAACCATAGGGAATCAATTTTTTTTTTTTACAAGTGACACACATGTTAAATGTATGCTTATATAGTTTAAGTAAAGTTATACTACTTGGAGGGACGAATGGTACCTCAAGGGCCATAGCTCAAAACATAAAACAAGGACAAAAATTAAAGAAAATAAAAACAACCAAATAGCAAAACAAAAACTAAAGAAAGAAAGAAAGAAAGAAAGAAAGAAAGAAAGAAAGAAAGGAAGGAAGGAAGAAAGAAAGAAAGAAAGAGAAAATACCAATGCTAGATATGGTAAACCTTTGAGTTGTAGGTCAGAAGAGGCTGAGAGACCCCTGAAGCAATGCAGAATATTGCTATTATCTTTGGTTGTCTCCAAGAAATTGAAGGTAAGACCCTGTTGCTAAAGACGCCATACTGTTTAAACAAAGAACTTTTAAGAATTGAACTGGAATGGGCCTGTGTTGTGGATGGCCCCGGTGCTGTTCGTTATATTTGGATGTTAATTCCACTTTCCCAGGAAGGTTTGTCTGGAAAGAGGAATGAGTCAGGCACTCAGGTTACTCCTTGTGAATCATCCCCTAATGAATAAAGGAATCCATCAATGGGCGAGTAGGTGGGACTTCCAGGTTGGATGGAGGAAGGGAGGAGGCAGGAGAGAGTTAGGGGCTTTTTTTTTTTTTTTAAATGGGGATAGTGACAGAACAAGATGTAGCTACTAGTGTCTTCTCGAGTAGATGGTGAATTCACCAGGATTTGCCACCAGAGGATTTAGATTTAATATGATTTACAAGATTAGCATTCTAGTTGTGCCCAGAGATTGAGTTACCATTGTTTCTGAATTAAGTTTGTGTGGTGTTTTTCTTCACACGGGTTCCAGAGAGAAAGGTATTGTGGCAAAGTGTGGGTTTGCCTGATATGCTCCAGAAAAGGCTGTGGGGGTGGGTTGAAGAATGGGGTTGGCATGGCAGTGATCCACCAGTGGAAACTTAGCAAGCTGGGTGGAAAGATTTTGGAGCTCTGAGTCACAGAGTCTCCATGAGATAAGAACTGACCAACAAGACTGCCACAGCTGAGAATAGCTGGGGGTAGTGCATGAACTTGCCTTTTCATTTTAATATTTCCTGCAGTAGACCTGGTAACTTTCTCCCTGAGGACTTGGTTTATAGTAGAAAGTATGCAAACTAGCAAAGGTGAAAAATAATGAACAGTCCTAGCCAGCTATCATTCCTGCAAACAATTATCAGAATGGGTAGATATCGAAAATGTGGGATAGTTGTTGAGGTTTGGTCTGTTGCTGTGTGTTGTAATGTTAAATTCTGGCCCTCTAGTTCTTGTTGCCTCTAGCTTCAAGGTTATTCTTTCCTCAAATATAGTTTCTAAGTCACTGCCTCCACTCTTCCCAATCCTCAGATTACTCCAGTGGTCCTTCACCTTTAGAGCTCTGTCTGTGGTAATTGACCCCAAGTTCTCAAATTCTTCTTTTTCCTTTTCCTTTCTGTGTCCACTCAATCTTGTTTTATTCTACTATTTAGTTACTTATATTACTATTTATAGTATAAACTGTCACTGTAGACATCCAGAGCATCCTTCTATTGTGTTATTGGTCAGGCTCTTCTACTAATTTCATTTCTACTGGATCAAATTCATGTTATGATTTTTTGGAAAAGTATTGCTGGCTTTCTAACCACCAACTAATTTTGTGCATTGTGCAATTTTTGGTTTGCTGGCATTTTTATGTATATCATTCTACCATTTATTGTTTGTTTATTCGTTCTTTCCATGTGGGCACCAGACTCCGGGTGCAGAATTGATTCATTACTTTTGTCCTGGTGTTGTTGGAGTTGTGGCAAATATTAGAACCCATGTTTGATTTCTGCTTAGCGTGCTTCCTGGGTTCCAGGCTAAGTCAGCCTCTAGTCTCTTTACTGGGCTTTATAGCTCTTTGATTACCTCCCAATACAACTGTGGTTTCAGCCTCTTACCAGGAACTGGGGCAGTTTTAGTTCTTTTACTTTACAGAATTTGTGTTGTGAGTTAAGATTGTTTCTGGTCTCAAAGCCCAAGAAAATGTAACTGGCTCTATTGGACTAATATGACTAATATTATTCTTCATTGTATATCTATGTTCAGTTTTGGATCTATATGTATACATTGCAAAACTTGTAGGGCTATTTTTGACTTGCTACAATTTGTCAATCATATCATATGTTGGAGGAGGTGGTGTGCCTTACAGCATGAGCTTGCTTCTACAGCTCATGCAAAAGCTTCCTCATCCCTCTCTTTTTAAAGAAAGGGTCCCACTAAGTGTGCAGCACAGACTGATCTCTGACCTCTCCTTTCTCCCACCTCCCATTCCCATTTCCAGTATTTTCTCTCTGTTTTTCCCTATCACATGTATTCTGCTAGCCACTCTTGTTGAATAATATTTATGCTTAGATTGTAAGATAATAAGTTTCCAGACAGCTTCATGTTCACTTCCTTTTGGTTAACTCTTCCCCTTGCCCATCCTTTTCCCATCCCCATCTCTCTACTATGTGTCTGAACCCTTTGCTCCTTTGTCTCTTTAATGGTAGGATTTAATTTTGTTAATTGTGCCTAGCACCTAGAATAAGTGCCTGGAGGAATGGTGTTCAAATTATGGTCCGAGAATCACTGTGGTCACAGTTACATACAGAGAAAGGAACAGTGGTATAGTGATGAGTTAGTTTGTGTTTGTAACCCTGACACAAGATAAAATCATCTGGGAAGAGAGATCCTTAATTGCAGGATCTCCTTAGTCCAGTTGTCCATAGACAAGCTTTTGGTGTGTTTTATTGATATATGATTGATGTGTGAGGCCTCAGCCTACTATGGGAAGGTAGTCCTGGTTGGTATAAGAAAGCAAGCTGAGTAAACAACCAAGAGCAAATCAATAAGCAGCATTCCTGTATGGTCTGCTTCAGTTCCTGCCTCTAAGTTCTGTCTTGAGTTCCTGTCCTGGATTTCATTTATGATGAACTGTAATCTGTAAGATGAAACAAACCCTGTCCTCCCCAAATTGCTTTTGATTATGGTGTTTTTTACAGTGCTAGAGAGAAAACCAATATAAGTGATTGTTAAACTTTAGAGTACTGATCCTTACCATAGTACTCTGAAGACTCATGACTGTCTAAAGGACTAGAATTCTGTATTTAGATAACCAGGGCTCTCATATACTGCATGTAAAATCAATGGCATAGAATTTAGATTACTCCAAAGATATGTGGGCTTGCTAACTTAAATGGCAAAGCTTGGAAAATAAGCCCTATTTCGAATGTTAGATAACCACAAATTCAGTAAGAATTTCTTTGATTTATAAAACAATCCTAGAAACAAATATCCTCCTTACTGATGGAAGTTTATACAAGAAACCTCTGTTATATAAGCTAGCTTAATACAGGATTATGAAGGAGGCCCTAGTTTCCTATAGACAGATGCTAGTGCTACATGTTTGAATCAACAGCTATTAGTCAACACTGTTTATGTCAACTAACTAGTCCTTGGGTTTCAATTAAGTTTCTTGTGTAGAAACAGTCTTAATTACAGCAATTAGTCAGAATCCTGTATCTCTTGGTGTTGGAGTCACTCAGTTCTAAGAGAACTCTTCCTGAAGAAACACAAGGTGGACTTCAATATTAGTTACTGTTTCAATTTGAATTCCATTGATTTCAGAGTAAATCTGGAGACAACTTAGCATTGTTATGGCAAAAAAATGCTGTGAGTATGCGTCATACTCTATTAAAACAATTTAACCAACACAACAAGACACTATTTATATAGGGCCAATGTCACAAAATCCAAGGTTTTGAATTGTGTACAGGATGAATAATTTACTCTCTGCTTCTCTGCATGACCCACTCTCATAGGGTCTTTTGACTTGCAGGTGATCAAAACAGTAGAGGAGAGAGCCTTTAGGCCAAGATCCTTCGGGAACCCGGACCAAGGGCCGTATATAGTTACCTAGAAGAATCTAGTGGAAGACAGCCCTCCTCCCTCATAGATAAAAGCCATTCTTTCCCAAGACCCACCTCACAGGTTCTGGTCATCAGGAAGAAACAAGGACAGGAGGAGATATCCAGACATGAGAAACTTATAAGCCTTCAAGACTCTTCAACAGCAGACCTGTTACTCCAAGATCCTCTTCCTCCAAATATTCCTACCCTCTTCCCCATGGCCCTGCCAGTGCCAGTTCCAGGATCCTCATCCCATTCGAGACCAGGGCCATTGCATCCCCCCTTTACCAGAGGGAGGAGCAGGAAGAGACCTGAGAGCCACCCCCTCCCCTAACTATTACCAAGAGAAGGTAGGAAAGTCACACACACAAGAAGAGAGAAATATACTCCCCCAAAAGCAAGCAAAAGACTTACTAGGCCAAATGCACAGATAGACTCATTTAGGAGATAAAAATCTTGTCCAGGCAGTTAAGGTACCTAAAAGTATATAGAATAGATCTCAGGTTCTGGGCCAGAGAGATAGTAGAACAGTGTAAGGTATGCCAACAAGTAAGTGCTTTGCAGCCAAGAGTAAACAGGGCAAAAGACCTAGGGGAGAACAGCCTAGAGTTTGTTGGTAGGTCAATTTTACAGAAGTTAAGCCAGGTAGATATGGTTACAAATACCTTCTAGTGTTTGTAGATGTTTTCCCTGGATGGGTTGAGACATTCCCCACCAAGCAGGAAACAGCTACCACAGTAGTTATAAAGATATTAGAAAAAAAATTTCCAGAGGTTCGGAATGCCCAAGGTCATTAGATTGAACAGTGGTCCTCCTTTTGTCATTTTTTTTTTTTTTTCGAGACAGGGTTTCTCTGTATAGCCCTGGCTGTCCTGGAACTCACTTTGTAGACCAGGCTGGCCTCGAATTCAGAAATCCACCTGCCTCTGCCTCTCGAGTGCTGGGATTAAAGGTGTGCACCACCACGCCAGGCCCTGCTTTTGTCCTTTAAGTTAAGTCAGAGGATACTGGGGACTAATTGGAAGCACCATTGTGCATACTGTCCCCAGAGCTCAGGGCAGGTAAAGGAAATAAACAGAACCCCTATAAGAGACCTTGACTAAATTGACCTTTAAGACTGGCTCTGACTGGTTGGTGCCCCCCCAACCCCTACCATTAACCTGACTCCTTTTGAGATCATGCATGGGATACCCATTTCTTTGACCCTGGCTCTCGATCACCCCAGAATGACTTTTCAGGCTGACAAGGATCTTATGGCTTGATTGCAGGCTTTCCAGGTCAGATCACCTGGCATACTGTGGCCTTAACTTAGTGCCCTGTTTAACACAGGTACCCCAGAGGTTTCACTCAAGTACCAAGTTGAAGATTGGATATATGTTAAGAGACATTGTGCTGAACACTCAGTAGCAAAGTGGAGAGGACTGTTCCTGGTGTTGCTAACTACTCTGACCAACCTCAGTTAAAGTAGATAGAGTAACTGCCTGAGTGTGGGGAACGGGCGGGCACGGCTGCATGGGCCAAAAGATGGCACCTGGCTTTATGCTAAGCCCCATGACCTTGCTTGTTTACCTCAGTCTCAGTCATGTGCAGTAAAAGCAGCACGTGTAACTCAGAGAGATTAGAGCAACATCTCGCGGTACCATCCTATCAGCCAATCCTGCATGCTGCCTGGGACGTGTGTGTTTATGATTGGGTGGTGTAAGGTGGCATGAGTGAATGGAGTATAAATTGAGGGCAGCCCCAGATGAGGAGACAGACCAGCCAGTGACCAGAGGGTCCAGAGACCAGAGTAGCAGAGAGAGGCCAGAGATGAGGAGACTGGACCAGTGTTAGAGAGCACCAGCGTTAGGCCAGAGAGCAGCAGATGAGGAGAGCAGCACCAGGGTTAGCCAGCCAGCATAGGAGAGAGCAGAGTGAATGGCTACAGCTGTGTGAAGCCTGAGAGAGAGAGAGAGAGAGAGAGAGAGAGAGAGAGAGAGAGAGAGAGAGAGAGAGAGAGAGAGAGAGAGAGAGAGAGAAGCAGAATAAAGCATAAGCTGCTTAGGCAAGCTGCTCGAAACCACCTTGGCGTCCCATGTCTTTTATTCCCACAGAGTATGTATGAATAGCTCTGCTGGTCAGAGACGTGTTGGCGCGCGGCACCTGGGCCTGACACCAACTAGATGGCAGCCAGACACCCAAACAACCCCTTCTGCACGGCCAGATAAATGGCTATGATGTATCTTCCAGCGCTGAGCCTCGGCAGACTCTACAACCCTTCCAGGGTGATTTGGCAGATGCTCTCAGCCACTGGTGATGTGGCTTAGTCCACTACCTGAATTGTATCTGGTGGCTTGACCCTGTCTTTGCTCTCTGTGATTTAGTGGTGGCCCTTGACTTCTGGGGTGTTGCTGCCCTGGAGATACAGGGGCAGGGATTGGCTGAATGTGAGGGGACAAGGGACTTGTAAATCTGGACCGTGACCCAGAAGTGGCCTTGGAGGGTGAGGCTTAGGGTGCAGACACCCAAAGTTGAAATGTTTCCTGCAAGAAACCCCCACATGTGTGTGCCCCTGAGATAAGATAAGCCAGCAGCAGCCCATCAGTGTTAGGAGGCCAACCATTTCTTTTATGCTACCTGGGAGTGTGAAACATTGAGGAAACACATACTAGAGACCATTCCAAGAGTAGTTAAAGATTCAATGGCCAGGGTGAGAGAAGATAAAAGAGAGAGAACAGAGTCTTAGTTTAACTCCTCCTCTTTTTTTTTTTTTTTTTTTTTTTTTTTTTTGGTTTTTCAAGACAGGGTTTCTTTGAATAGCCCTGGCTGACCGGGAACTCACTTTGTAGACGAGGCTGGCCTCGAACTCAGAAATCCGCCTACCTCTGCCTCCCAAGTGCTGGGATTAAAGGCGTGTGCTACCATGCCTGGTCTAACTCCTCCTCTTGATTAACCACCCTCATATCCAACTTGTTAAAACCCCTAATTGTTTTTCTCCTATTGTCACTGTCACTGATAGTGATAAGATCCCAGTACCAACCAGTTAACACAGACAGGATTTTAAAGAGTCCAAGATTGGCCTCTAGCGTCACCAAAAGAAGGGGGAAATGTTGTAACCCCCAAATTACTGATACTAGAGAGACTTCAGTGTTGTACAGTTTGCCTCTGCATTCCCTGCCAGAGGCTCCCATCCTGCCCCCACACTATATGCAGACAGCTGGTTTCTGTGCTGCGTCCTCCTGTCCTCCTGCAGCAGCTAGGGGTTCACTCCCCCTCCCCTAGTGTTAGAATGATACTACCTATACAACTCCCCCATAAAGAGGACATTCCGAGGAGACAGCAAGACATTCTCCCTACCTTTGTATCTCCAAAACCCAACACTCCTCCTGATAACTCTCCAGGTGCCTGTCCTTGAGACCTTAGAGAAATAACAAGCTCGAGGGAGACCATGGAAAAAGTAAAGGGTAAACAGAGGTCAGGTCACAGACAGTTAGGACTGGCCATAAAATTAGTCCTTGAACAGACACCCATTAACCCCCCCTCCCACTTCAGTACAATTCCACCCTCTACTCCCCTTTTCTGTGAATATTCACACTATTCCTAACTATACTGTATATAAACCCAATGTTTTCTGGACTCAGGGTCACTTGGCTGCATTCACGAGGTGAGTTAGAAGCAGGCGATCCAAGTTTGAACTTGAAACAATAAAAAGACTCTTTTTCGAGTTGCAGCAGACTTCACAACTCTTGGGCTCCTCTGGGTTTCCTGTGGACTCAGGGCACCACACTTGTTTGCTTTCTTTAGTGAGTGCTAGAGAGGGAATTTGGGGCCATGTGCATGGGAGGGGTTCTACCCTTGAACTAGATTCCCAGGTGGAGTCACATGTGGACAAATAACTTCCCTGACAAGGACACTTCAGCCTAGAATTAATCTTTCATGTCATTTCCACCAGTACCTAGGAAAGAACTATAAAAAGAGGTAAAGGAAAAGCAAAGCCTTATTTTTAAGGCCTCTGTGTTTGATTCTGCACAGCTTGAGGATGAGACTGCTGAATTATTTCTCCTATATTAGATCTTAAATAAAGAAACCTTGTTCCTTTGCCTCCTTGGTGTATGTGTGTGTGTGTGTGTGTGTGTGTGTGTGTGTGCACATGTGTGCATGCTGAAATCTCAGGGATCTCTTATTAGTCTCAATTTGGCCTTGGGTTTTGCAGGACTGAGTATCTTTAAAGTCAATAGATATGAAAGTTGAGCTGATTTTCCGAATAGGTGCAGTAGCCATATATTTAATTTTGAAAGTCCTTGGGAAGGACTATATATATTAGACCATTATTGAGCTTTAAGAGTTAGTAGGATGGTATTAGCAAGAACTTGGCACAAAGCTAGATGGAAACTCAATAAACAATCAGTAAGAAGTTGGGATAAAGAGCATGAAGGAGAACATAGTTTGCCACAAGCAAATTTAGTTTATGAAATGATTTTATGGATACTGTTAAATTCTATGGGTGTGTATTATTGGTTGATTCTTAAATGTGCTCCACAGGCTCAGGTCTAAGTACTTGTTCTCTAGTTTGTATCACTATTTTGAAGACTGTGGAGTAGTTATGTGGTCACTTTTAAGTCACCATAGGTGGGCCTTTGAAAGTGAAGCCCACCATGGGTTCTGGCCATTGATCTCTGCTTCCTGATCTGCTGCAATACAGAGTCACTACTGCATGTACCTGTTAGTACCATAAGCTCTAGACTGGCTCCTTTTTCATGATAGACTAGACTCTGAAATTGAGCCAAGATAAAGCCTGCCTTCCTTCAATTGCTTTTACCAGTTGTTTTGCTGTATCAATGAGAAATGTACCTAATAAGTGTAAGAATGTGTATGTTTGTATGCATATCTAAAACCCTAGGGAAAACCAGGTGATGACAGTTGGCTGTTAGTATTCTATCAGCTGGTGCTTTACAAATCCAATTTTCTCTCTAGGGAGGTGGATTTTTTTTTTTTGTTACAGTTGGAACAAGAAAGAATTTCACAATGTTAGAAGTAAATATTGTCAAATATGTCTTAGGAGTACCCCCCACGCGCCATGAGATTTTTGTCTGGCTGGAGCTTTCTCAGATCTTGTACATGTTGTCACAATTGCTGTGGGTTTGTATGTGTATCTGTTCTGTTGTGCCTGAAAAACACTCTTCTCTTGATGTTCAAGTACCTCTGGCTCTTACAATCTCTCTATTCCTATCTTCTTAATAGATCTATGAACCTTGAGAGAACTGTGATATGTATGGCCAATTTAAGGCTGAGCACTCCACAGCTTCTTATTGTCTACATGCTGACCAGTTGGGGGTTGACTGTGTTAACTGCCATCTGATGCAAGGAGAACTATCTCAAAGGATGTTCAAAAGTGCTCTGATCTATTACTATGCCAACTGAATACAACTATTCTCATCTAAAATACTTCTAAAGTAGCCATTGAAACTGCTAATGGCTACTTTCCACTACTTCCTTTTGATACCATGTGCTCAATTAACAACTTCTACTTGAATCTCATCTCAGTGTTTGCTTTGGTGACCTAAACCACATTTTGATTCAAATTCCAACTCCCAAGCCATTAATCTCCCTATTGTTTCCCAGCCAAATTTGACCACTTAGAATTTCATGAGGATTAAAAATTCTAACACAAACTTCATCACAAGGTATATCACAGTACCTAGAATTATGCTTCAACAAAGTACATGTTAGTATTTACAAGAGTGGCCTAGGATATGGCTTGACAACTGCAAGATTTAACCAAGTGGACCTACATAGATTCTCTGTGACCCCAGTCATCTGTCTTGTTGTATTTTGACAGTGTGGGAGTCTGAACAGGAGTTTGCAGATTTTTCATCCCAAATTGTAGGAGAAAAACCTGTAAAACTCAAGGTGCATGTGCTCCTTCAGGCAAGTCAATAGTGTCATCTTTATAAATGAAACTCAGACCACAGCATTTTCTAGATAAGATCTGCCATTTACCTTAAGTAAACAAACCTTGCTGCTTGATCCATCACTGTGCCCACTATAAAGGAGGGGCAGAGCTGAACCAGCCATCCCAACACCCAGATGAAAGAGATTTATAAGTTGGAAAATGAAGGCTGACCACTGACTCCCTCTGATAGCTTTCTAAGTCTAGAAAGAACCAGAGGGTCTCATGTTCCAATTACACATTCTTATGAACAAAGATTTATTTCTTTCAGTAAGAGTGGTTCAAAGAATTTTTAATGAAATATTAGCACATGCCTATGAGTAGATAGCAGGCAATTGTAAGAGGCTAGAGAGAACCACTATCATGTTCCAACAATAAGAATATAATGAAGAGAATTCAGAATTCTGTTAGCTGAACCAGAAGTAGAAGATGATGGAATTCTGGACTTGTTACTCCATTTAAAGAACAAGAACAAACTCTGCCTTGATGAATGTGAGGACAGAGCCACCACAATGTAAAGCTACCAGATGAAACAGCTTAGCTTCCCATGTAGGGACCTCAAGAAACTCTCAGTTCTATTCACCCAATTGTCACATCTACAAAAATTTCTGCTTTAAGCACAATTTTGCTTTAATCTGGTATGATTTGGATTGAAATTTCCCCCAGAGGCTCATGTATTGAGTTGGTGACTGGGGTACATGTCCTTGAAATATATTATCCCTGGCTGCTTCCTGTCATTCTCTATTTCTCATGGTTGTCATTAAAGATAAAAACAAAACAAGACAAAACAAACAAACAAACAAACAACAACAACAACAAAACCAAAAGACTGTCCTCTGCAACACACTTCAGCCACCATGATACCATGCCAAGTTCTAGTTCTAAGAGGTCATGTACTGAAACCTCTGAAACCATGAGACAAAATAACAATTCTCCCTTTAAGTTGAGTGCTGGCTAATTTTACATCAACTTAACACAAGCTAGTTATTTTGGAAGAGAGAATCTCAATTGAGAATAGGTCTCTACTATATTGGTTGGTGGGCAAACCTGTGGGATATTTTCTTAATTATTGATGTGTGATGGCTGAGCTCACTATAGATATCGTAACCCACGAGCTGTGGTCTTAGGTGCTACAGAAAATGCAAGATAAGCAAACTGTGTAGAGCAAACCAGAAAGCATAGTTCCTCTGTTGTTGCCTCTGCTTCAGCTCTTCCCTTCAGATTTCCATCCTGCTTGAGCTCTTGCCCTAAATTCCCTTCATGATGGAGTATGATCAGGACATGCAAGCTGAAATATACCCCTGCCTGTTCCAGTTGATTTTGGTCATGGTGCATTTTTTGTTTTTGTTTTTTATTTGTTTTTGGTTTGGTGTTTGTATTTTCACAGAAATAGAAATCCTAAGACAAGTTGTTTTGTCAAGCATTTGGTCACAACTATGTAAAAGTAAACCAAAATACCAGCTATAAAAACTTATTGCATTCTTTTGTGTGTGTGTGTGTGGGACAAAGCACTAGGAAAAGTGTGAGGTAGAAGGAAGAATTAAGAACCATGGTAGGAGACATTACAAATTATCACAAAGAATTGTGAAACTTGACATTCTAGAAGCTTATTATAGTTTCTTATGTCTCTGGGAATGTTTCCTAGAACAGGCCCTGCTGGTTACATAGTTCATTCTGAGAACTTCTTGAACTTCTTGAGGAAATTGTGTATGTAGTCTATAAAACTATCAACCGAACCAAGAGGTATGTATCTCTCAACACCATCTTTCCAGTAAAGACTGATGCACTGGAGTTTATAGAAGGAACTGTTTGTGGTTGGGGAGATAGCTCAATTAGTAAAGTGTTTGCTGCATGAGCATGAGGACCTGAACTGGTATTTGTGTCCCCAGCACTCATAATCAAAACACAGTGCTGTCACTCACTTCTGTAATTCTCTTGTGGGGAGGGCTGAGAAATTCCTAGAGTTTAATCAACATCCAGTCTAGCCAATTGATAAGCACCAGGTTTAGTGAGCAACCTTGCCTAAAAAGATAAGGCGAAGAGTGATTGAGTAGGACACTCAGAATCAACCTTTGACTTTGGCACATACACACAATTATTCATGCAAATTTATATACCTAAACACACATACAGTACATGCAAGTGCACATGCCCATGCATACACACACACACACACACACACACACACACACATGGAGAGAGAGGGAACCTTTGACTGAGTACAAAAGCCATATGCAAAGCCTTCTTGAGAGTCCATGGTCTTCATCAGCTCAAGAAGTATGTATTTTCAAGCTGAAGAGATTGCTCAGTGGTTAAGAACACTACAGAGAACCTGGGTCTAGTACCCAGGACCCATATGGCAACTCACAAGTGTTTGAAAATCCACCAGGCATACAGATAATGTATAGGCATATGTACCATCAAAACATTAATACACAATATTAATTATTTGGGAACTTAATGTAATGTACTTTGATTATATTCACTCCCCCTCCAAGAAACTTTTATATAACACCCCTCTTCATACTCCTATTGTTTCTCATCCAACTTTGAGCTCTTTTTTTTCCTTTCCCCATGGAGTAGAGTTTATATTACCTAATTAGTGTGACTCTCCCTTTCCCAGAAACTGCCAAACGTCAATTAATCCTCAGTCACTGGTGAGATTTTATGTCTACCTTTCCCTCTCTGTGCTGGGGTTTTGGCTGCTAGAGCTTGCACAGGCTTTTTGTATGCTGTCTATACTATCACAATATTTGTGCATTCATATTTGCGTCTATGCTGCTTTGTCTGAAAAGCAATGTTTCTTTGATGTTATTAACCAAAGATCTTTTTCCTCATCTTCTGTCAAGATCCATCTTTGGCAGAGGGAAGTAATATAAATGTCCCACTTAAGGTTGAATACTCCATTTTGTTTTATTTTCTGCAAACTGACCAGTGTTAATTGTCACCAATTAGAGGAGACACTTCTTTGGTGAGGACCAGGGTGTGCTCTGATCTATGGGTATAGGAATAACTCATTAAAAATCAGTTAACACTATATCCATTTAACAGAATAACAGGATTGGATTCCTTTTTTAGGGACAATGACTTATCTAGCCATATGTTGGGGCTTTTCAACAGTGCTAGTGATACATAGATGTATTCCATCTTATGGAGGTGGCCTTAGATCTTGCAGAAAATGGTTGATTACTTCCACAGCATTAATGCCACTGTTGCACCAGAGGCTTACTATAGGTTTCTTGAAGGGCTTCAGTAATAATTATTCCTTCCCACAGTCCTTCCTTTCAGAGGAGGAATATAAAACCTATATAACATTTATTTGTAATAGGTAAAACTGGAAAGGGCCTAAATTTCCAATAATAGGAGAAAGGTTAAATAAAAGCACATTCCACCACCATCCAGCTATTTGGAAGAATAAAATGCATTATGTGTTTATATTGAAATGTATCCAAGATGTGTCATCAGTTGACAATACAGAAACAGCATGCAAAGAAAGTAAACAAATACATAGATTGAAAATATATACTTAGTATGATTTTATTTTTGTTCTGAAAACAAAACAAAACAAAACAAAAGAATGTGCATACCAAAATCTATATTTAAATAAAACAATACCTGATTAGGGATAAGCAAGTAAAATGGAACTTGGACTACTTTTCCCAGATGTATTTTTGTTGCCTGCAATGTTTATAAGAGCATGTTTGTATATTTCTTTCATAATTAGATGAAAAGATTAAGAATCAGGACAGAAGCATTTAGGCTCTTGAGGAACTAACTCCTAGAAGAAAAAAAATAGAACCTTTTCCTCAATGACTTTCTTTCTTGGTTTCCCTTTATCTTCTCTACTTCGTGGGCATTGAGAATTTGGAAACACTGTTGTGCTTGGAAACTTTGAACTTCCTATCTGAATCTCGTTTTCTTTGAGAATTGTGTCCTGTTGCCTCATTTCTTTTCTGTAGACTGATTATGCAGTCTTCTCAGCCTCATTCAGCATCAGTGATGCTTGGATGCGCTACCTTATCACTGTTGCTTATGGCGCTTTGTTTGTTTGTCTTTCCATTCTGGCAATGTATTACACTTCTAGAAACCTGCTGCTTTCCATAGATGGAGGTCAATTTCTGCATCCTCTCTTTACTGATAGCCCTGCTTGGCATGGCTGCAGGCTCTCCTTGTTCACTTACTAACCTCAGAAGTTCAGGTCTATAGAAGCTCCTGCTTTGGCTTTCTACTTCACCAAAATTTCTCAAAGGGTTCTATCTTGTCTCAGGCCTAACTTACATAGTTGAGCTTGACCCATATTGTCTTATCATTATTTTCTTACCAAAAGGCCCCACCTTGCTTCCTGTCCAACTTTCTGATTCACTCCAAACCAACCAGAAACTGCCTGAAATTATGTTTAGCAAAAGTGTAAGTGCTACTATCATTATTTGATACTCAAAACATGGTGCCTAGACCAACAGTGCATCACCTCAAAGTCTGTAATAAATACAAATCCTGGGGTGGAGAAATGTTCAAAGGTTAATAGCTCTGGCTTCTTTTCCAGAGGTTCTTGGTTCAGTTCCTAGCAACCACAAGATGGCTCATAATCATCTATAATGTAATCTGGTGCCCTCTTCTGGCTTGCAGACATACATGCAGGCAGAATACTATAAACAATATAAATAAATAAATAAATAAATAAATAAATATTGATATTGATAGGAGAAATTACTCTGAAGTTCTCTTTCTTTGTTGGGTTTTTGTGTGGTTTAGGTATCAGAGTAATTGTGGCATCATATAATGAATTGGGTAGAGTACCTTCTGTTTCTATTTTGTGGAATAGTTTGAGGATATTGGTATTAGTTCTTCTTTGAAGGTCTAATAGAACTCTACACTAAACCCATTTGGTCTTGCGTGTTTTTGTTGTTGTTGTTGTTGTTGTTGTTTTTTTTTTTTTTTTTTTTTTTTTTTTTTTTTTTTTTTTTTTTTTTTTTTTTTTTTTTTTTTTTTTTTTGGTTGGGAGACTATTAATGACTGCTTCTATTTCTTTAAGGGATATGGGAGTGTTGAGATAGTTAATCTGATCCTGACTTAACTTTGGTACCTGGTATCTGCTTAGAAAATTGTCCATTTCATCCAGGTTTTCCAGGTTTGTTGAATATAGACTTTTGTAATAGTATCTGATGATTTTTTGGATTTACTCAGTTTCTGTTGTTATAGCTCCCTTTGCATTTCTGATTTTGTTGATTTGGGTACTGTCTCTGTGCCCTACAGCTAGTCTGGCTAAGGCTATATCTATTTTGTTGATGATTTTCTCAAAGAACCACCTCCTGGTTTGGTTGATTCTTAGAATAATTCTTTTTGTTTTCACTTGGTTGATTTCAGCCCTGAGTTTGATTATTTCCTGCCATCTACTCCTCTTGGGTGAATTTGCTTCCTTTTGTTCTAGAGCTTTTAGGTGTGCTGTCAAGTTGCTAGTGTATGCTCTCTCCAGCTTCTTTTTGGAGGCACTTAGAGCTATGAGTTTCCCTCTTAGGACTGCTTTCATTGTGTCCCATAAGTTTGGATATGTTGTGGCTTCATTTTCATTAAACTCTAAAACGTCTTTAATTTTTTTCTTTATTTCTTCCTTGACCAAGGTATCATTGAATAGAGTGTTGTTCAGCTTCTCTGTGCATGTGGGATTTCTATTATTTACGTTGTTACTGAAGACCAGCCTTAGTCTGGTGATCTGATAGGATGCATGGGATTATGTCAATCTTCTTGTATCTGTTATGGGCTGTTTTGTGATTGATTATATGTTCAATTTTGGAGAAGGTACCACGATGTTCTGAAAAGAAGGTATCTCCTTTTGTTTTAGGATAAAATGTTCTATAGATATCTGTCAAATATCTTTGCTTCATAACTTCTGATAGTTTCACAGTGTCTTTGTTTGGTTTCTGTTTCCTTGATCTGTCCATTGATGAGAGTAGGGTGTTGAAGTCTCCCACTATTATTGTGTGAGGTGCAATGTGTGCTTTGAGCTTTACTAAAGTTTCTTTAATGAATGTGGCTGCCCTTGCATTTGGAGCATAGATATTCAGAATTGAGAGTTCATATTGGTAGATTTTTTACCTTTGATGAGTATGAAGAGTCCTTCCCCATCTCTTCAAATAACTCCTTAGCTTTCTGAGACACAGAAACTGTGCCCAAGATGAACCACACAAAGAAAGAAAGGTTTATTTAGCTAGCAGTTTCAGAGGTTTCAATCCAAAATTTTTGGCCCCTTTACTTTTTGGTCTGTGGTGAGGCAGTGCATTGTGATAGAAATTCCTAGGCAAATGGATGGATCTAGAGGGTGTCATCCTGAGTGAAGTAACCCAATCACAAAAGAACTCACATAACATGTACTCACTGATAAGTGGATATTAGCCCAGAAACCTAGAATACCCAAGAAACAATTTACTAAACACACGAAACTCAAGAAGAATGAAGATCAAAATGTGGACACTTCGCCCCTTCCTAGAATTAAGAACAAAGCACACATTGAAGGAGTTACAGAGATCATGTGTGGAGCTGAACCAAAAGGATGGACCAACTAGTGACTGCAGCAGCTGGAGATCCATCCCATAATCAGCCACCAGACATAGACACTATTGCATATGCCAGCAAGATAGTGCTGAAAGGGCCCTGATATAGATGTCATGTGGGAGACTATACCAATGCCTGTCAAACACGGGAGTGGATGCTCACAATCAGCTACTAGATAGAACACAGAAATCCCAAGGAAGGAGCTAGAGAAAGTACCCAAGGAGCTGAAGGGGTCTTCAACCCTATAGGTGGAAGAATAACATGAACTAACTAGTACCCCTGAGCTCATGTCTCTAGCTGCATATATAGAAGAAGATGGCCTAGTTGGCCATCATTGGGGAGAGAGGCCCCTTGGTCATGCAGACTTTATATGCCCCAGTACAGGGGAACTCCAGGGCCAAGATATGGGAGTGGGTGGGTAGGGGAGCAGGGTGGGGGATGGGGGAAGGTATAAGGGACTTTTGGGATAACATTTGAAATGTAAATGAAGAAAATATCTAATAAAAATAGGAAAAAATTGGAAAAACAAAACAAAACAAAGGTAGGCTGGTGAGCAAGTACAGGGCATTTTCTTAATCACTGATTGATGTGGGAGGGCCCAGATTATAATTGGCTGTACTATGACTATGCAGGTGGTCCTGGAATATATATGAAAGCAGATGAACAAACCACGAAGAACAAGCTAGTAAGGCAGCATTCTCCCATGTCCTCTGTATCAGTTTCAGTATATAGCTCCTACCCTGTGTTCCCCACATGATGGATTATAAGCAATTAGATGAAATAAATCATTTCCCCCCAAAGTTGCTTTGGTCATGGTGTTTATTACAACAATAAAAATCCTAACTGAGACAGCATATTTGCAGTGTGTGTGTGTGTGTGTGTGTGTGTGTGTGTGTGTGTGTGTGTGTGTGTGATGTAAAACGACACATGATATGTGAAGTAGAAGAGCTGTTGAAGCTCAGGGAATTGTGGAATGGTTAGGGAACAGGGACTGTGGTAACAATGACAAGCTGCAGGATATGCTAGTCAGAAGTTATGCAGATTGAATATGTACACATGACCCCAGCACTACAGATAATTTTTATTTTATATAAGGGATAGAGATAGTTTTGAATTCTAATATCCCAATTTTCAAAGTCATTGCTATTGCTAATGCTACTATCATTTTCCAGCTATAATGTGGTTTACATGTTTATATACTAATCTTATCCAACTGACTATATTACTTGAAGGTGATCTCTGCTGGTAAGATACTTAAATTTTAGTCCTTTCCCCACTTCTTCCATATAATTTTCCCTTGTGAGTTTGGTTATACATTTCCCTAATTTCCCTATCAGCTGCTCTGAGGGAGACTCCAGTTTGGTTCCTTTCCTGTACACTGGTCTATACAGTTTGAGGCAGACAATACTCATTGACTGTTCTCTCTGTCTCTGTCTCTGTCTCTGTCTCTGTCTCTGTGTGTGTGTGTGTGTGTTGGGTGTGTGTGTGTGTGTGTGTGTGTGTGTGTGTGTGTGTGTGTATGGCTTGGTGGATGTGTGTTTGAAAAGTATAAGATTCAAAGTCCTTTACACAGTCCTGATTATGGGTTTGGAAATTCTAGTACTCCAGGAGTCCCAGGACCTGCAAGTCTACCCTTAGGGTCTCCTGAGGTATGCATACAAATTAGAATCAGACAATGACACCAGATGACACTTAATTTTTTTTATTTCGAATGAGTATTTTTTTTAAAAAAATAAATGCATATAATATTTAAAATCACCCCCATGGGAATCATTTTGACAGTTCCTTCGTGGAAATAATAAATACAGGTTACAGCTGAATATTTTTTTCTGAGTATTTTTTTCCAATTTTTATTAGATTTTTCTTCATTTACATTTCAAGTGTTATTCAGAAAGTTCCCTATACCCTCCCACATTCCAGCCCTGCTCCTCTACCCAACCACTCCCATATCTTGGCCCTGGCGTTCCCCTGTACTGGGGCATATAAAGTTTGCATGACCAAGGGGCCTCTCTTCCCAATGATGGCCAACTAGGCCATCTTCTTCTATATATGCAGCTAGAGACATGAGCTCAGGGGTACTAGTTAGTTCATGTTATTCTTCCACCTATAGGGTTGAAGACCCCTTCAGCTCCTTGGGTACTTTCTCTAGCTCCTTCCTTGGGAGTCCTGTGTTCCATCTAATAGCTGACTGTGAGCATCTACTTCCATGTTTGCCAGGCACTGGTATAGCCTCCCATGAGACAGCTATATCAGGGCCCTTTCAGCACTATCTTGCTGGCATATGCAATAGTGTCTAGGTTTCATGGCTGATTATGGGATGGATCCCCAGCAGCCACAGTCACTGGTTGGTCCATCCTTTTGATTCAGCTCCACACATGATCTCTGTAACTCCTTCAATGTGTGCTTTGTTCTTAATTCTAGGAAGGGGCAAAGTGTCCACATTTTGATCTTCCTTCTTCTTGAGTTTCATGTGTTTAGTAAATTGTATCTTGGGTAGTCTAGGTTTCTGGGCTAATATCCACATATCTCTGAGTACATGTTATGTGAGTTCTTTTGTGATTGGGTTACCTCATTCAGGATGATGCCCTCCGATCCATCCATTTGCCTAGGAATTTCATATATTCATTGTTTTTAATAGCTGAGTAGTACTCCATTGTGTAAATGTACCAAATTTTTTGTATCCATTCCTCTCTTGAGGGACATCTGGGTTCTTTCCAGCTTATGGCTATTATGAATAAGGCTGCTATGAACATAGTGGAACATGTGTCCTTATTACCAGAAGGAACATCTTCTGGATATATGCCCAGTAGAGGTATTGCAGGATCTTCCAATAGTACTATGTCCAATTTTCTGAGGAATCGCCAGACTGATTTCCAGAGTGGATGAACAAGCTTGCAGTCCCACCAACAATGGAGGAGTGTTCCCCTTTCTCCACATCCAAGCCAGCATCTGCTGTCACCTGATTTTTTGATCTTAGCTATTCTTACTGGTGTGAGGTGGAATCTCATGGTTGTTTTGATTTGCATTTCCCTGATGATTAAGGATGTTGAACATTTTTTTCATGTGCTTCTCAGCCATTCAGTATTCCTCAGTTGAAAATTCTTTTTTTNTCCCAATCTGTTGGTGGCCCTTTTGTCTTGTTGACAGTATCTTTTGCCTTACAGAAGCTTTGCAACTTTATGAGGTCCCATTTGTCAATTCTTGATCTTACAGCACAAGCCTTTGCTGTTGTATTCAGGAATTTTTCCCCAGTGCCCATATCTTCGAGGCTTTTCCCCACTTTCTCCTCTATAAGTTTCAGTGTCTCTGATTTTATGTGGAGATCCTTGAACCACTTAGACTTGACCTTAGTTCAAGGAGATAAGAATGGATCAATTCTCAGTCTTCTACATGATAGCTGCCAGTTGTGCCAATACCATTTGTTGAAAATGTACAGCTGAATATTTTAAAGAATTATTTCAAGAGAGATATCTCGGGTTTGTTTCCTCCTTTCTAAAGGAGGTCATGGACTCTACAGTATAAGCAAATTAGATATTATGAAAGGGAGAATACATGAGCAATGAGAACAAAGGAATACCAAGAGGGCATCCATTCAAGTAGCTACTGGCTGGGTTGCCTCATGCAGATATGGTTTCCTTTCTTGGTAAAAGAATAGAAGGGCCAATACAAGGTGCTGTAGCATGATAAAACAAGTAGTCAGGAATATCTAGTTGTTAGTAGCTGTGATGAAAATAGTCTAAGTATGGATGTTGTCTCTTTTGTTACCTTTCCAGGCCTATCATTTTGGTGTGACCCTTCATGGGTCACTGCCAGGCAGTTTTCAGAACAATAGTGCCACCTTTGACTAAGATGCTGGATTAGTTACTTTTGCATAGCTGGGACAAAATGACTGGTATAAACAACCTAAGGGAGGAAACATTAATTTGGCTTGCAGTTTCAGAGTACTCAGTCTATGATTACTTGCCTTCAGGCCTTTAGGCATCAGAGTTGCAGGAGCAGGCTGTGGAGGAAAGATTTTATTACTTCATGTCAACCAGGAAGAGAAGAAAGTGTGCATTGGAATGGACTAAGATTAGAAGTCGTCCCCTCCCCCCAGCACCCAAGGAAATCTTCAGTATTTACTTGAACTAGGCTCTCTACCTCCTACATTTTACTATGTCCCTGTATCCTGGTAATGCCATCAGATTATGAAGCTATCAAGAAATTAATGCATTAATTGGGTCAGGGTCCTAGCTCGTATTGTATCAAGGGATGCCCTCACTGATATACCCAGAGGTCTTCTATGTTCCTAGGTGAGTTTCAATCCAGTCAAGTAGACAATAAAGATTAGCCATCACAGATCCTCTGCCAGCAGTGTGTCACTGACATCTATGCTTCCAGAAGTACATGCCTATGGGGCTGAGATAATGTCAGATTGAAGTCAGAGCAAAATACATTCTATGCTTAGCCACTAGTGCATGGTTTCTTGTAGCAGTCATGGCAGGATCTCTCTCTCTCTCTCTCTCTCTCTCTCTCTCTCTCTCTCATTTTACTGTTTTTTTTGTTTTATTTATTTATCTATCTATCTATCTATTTATTTATTATTAGATAATGTCTTTATTTACATTTCAAGTGTTATCCCATAAGTCCCCTATACTCTCCCCCTGCCCTGCTCCCCTACCCACCCACTCCCACTACTTGGCCCTGGCATTCCCCTGTACTGGGGCATATAAACATTGTTAGACCAAGGGCCTTTCTTCCCCAATAACGGCCAACTAGGCCATCTTCTAATACATATGCAGCTAAAGACATGAGCTCTGGGGGTTCTGATTAGTTCATATTGTTGTACCATCTATAGGGTTGAAGACCCCTACAGCTCTTGGGTACTCTCTCTAGCTCCTACATTGGGGACCCTGTGTTCTGCCCTATAGATGATTGTGAGCATCCACTTCTGTATTTGTCAGGGACTGTCAAAGCCTCCCAGGAGACAGCTATATCAGGGTCCTTTCAGCAATATCCTGCTGGTGTATGTAGTAGTAGGGATTAAAATATACATGGAAGGAGGTGCAGAGACAAAGTTTGGACCTAACATGAAAGGATGGACCATCCAGAGAGTGTCCCACCTGGGTGGTCCATCACATAATCAGCCACCAAATGCAGACATTACTGTTTTTTTTTTTTATTGTTCACATAGCATCCTGCTCACTGCCCCCCCATGACCCCCTCCCACAATCCTTCCCCATTTTCCCCTTGTCCTTTAAGATCTGTGCTTTAATGTCTTAAGCATTGTGATTATGTTCAAAAAAAACTTATGTTTCTTTTTTCCCCTTTTGGTTTGTTTTCATTTTTGTTATTTTATTTTAAAGAGAGATAAGACCGTGAAGAGAGAGACTTAGATAGAGCATATCAGGTAATAGGGGCCCAAGTCATTTGGAACCGCAGAATACTGAGGATGTCATATATTTTTAAGTCTTTACCAATGTTATTCTTACACACTGTTTTAAAAGGCTAAATCCTATTGATCTCAATTGTATTCACTAACAGTAAATGTGATCCAGTGCCCTGATAAAATGAAACACACACAAGGTAAGAAAAAGTATAAGGATTTTTTTCATGGTGCTGGAATCAAATTTGGGGCTTTATTAAGTCTATGCATAAATTTTAGTTTCATTTCTATTTTTTGTCTTCATTTTTCTTTGACACATAGTACAATGTAGCCCTCAAAGTCACTATTTACCAGATTTTGATCTTGAACTTTTGTTTTATTTGTTTGTCCTACCAAGTTGGATCCTCGTTGGAAGCTTCTTTCTAGGTAGTTAGTATATATAATGCCAGAAGCTTCAATTTGGAGTGCAGGGGTACAGGGAGAAAAGACATGATTGATCTTATCTATCTCTGAACCCTCTAAACTACAGTGCTAGCCTGCCTGGCAAGACGTGCCCAACGGTACAATAGTGTCATGATTGTCATGGGGTAACCAAAAGCTCTTATATTGGATTTAAAACGTATTCCACAGGAGTGAATATATGCTTAATATTGTAAATCCAGTTGAAATCCTATGGCTAGTAAGGTTTGTAGCCCTAGGAGGGACTAGACTTCTGTTGTCTTCCTATATTAACATTCTAACCAAACTGCCTTCTGAATATTTGCTTACACCCATAGACAAAATCTACTTTCATTGTTAATCCAGAAAACATCTCATTGCAATGAACACCAGCGAGTGAAGAGATTTGTGGCTACTCCAAGTGCTGAAATTAAGTGATTGGTGAGTGCTCAATCCTAAAGACATACTCACTACTCCCTCTAAGGTTCAAGGAATATTATAGAAAAGGGAGAAGAAACAGAGCTGGAAAATAGAAGGAAAGGCTATAAAAAGCTATTTTCAGAGTGTGATATAGTCATTACAAGTGTAACCACACAGAACCTAAGATTACCTACACTGGTCCTAGGACAAGATTTGGCAAGTCAATAGTCATTATGGAACATGGATAGGCTCATCTCTCCTTGTTGAAATTTTGGTTACTGGTAATTATCTTCAGTTATGTCCCCAAAGGAAGTCCACCAGGCTCTCATGAATAGTTAATTCCAAGCTCATAGTCATACGGACGGCCCAAGTTACACTCAGTGAATCACAAAACAAAATCTGAGTGGTGTGACCTTGGGCTAAAACTTTGTGGGAGAGGAGCAAGAATGACAGAAGTATGAGGAACTTGAGAGAAGGTAAAGAATAATGTGTGTGTGTGTGTGTATTATGAAAGAAGAAATTTGTTCAAACTAGGTTTGTCAATAAATAGGAAGAAAGATGTTAACATAAACATGAATGTAAACATTCTCTTTATGTTTACTCCTTGTCTTAATGCAGTGGCACCTGACAGGGCTTTGTAAAAGAAAACTATACAGTCTGATCAGGAGAAATAGACCAATTTGTATATTGAAGAAATATGTTTAACATTATTTGAAAACAATTTTTATTGCCTATCCTGAAGAACAATTCAGGTGTGATATTGTGTTAGAGTGTTCAGTGACAAATGTGTCCTGTTGAAGGGATCATCATGAAATTAGTTATTTGAAATATGCACTTTGACTAAAACTTAAAAAATTCTAAATTTAAAACCATAGCTCAGTGAAAACTATCATCCAGAAAAGTAAATTCTGGCTTCTAAGATGAAGGATAAAATTGCCTAGTGGTAGTGGTGGATATTTAGCAGTGAGGTTTTACTCAAATTAGTCTGAATAAAAGATGCTTTCTTAACCAGCAAAATGTAGCCACTGATCTCCTAGGAAAGCTATGCTGCTTATATGAGACGATATGGGAAGCATTCTTAGTGTACTGCCTGGGTTAATTGTTCTTCAAACATACCAGCTTTTACTATCTCCCATGTGCTTTCTAAATTTGAACACTAGAATATTGAACACAGAGAGGAGTTAAACATGCCAGAAAGGTAAGCTTTGTGAACTTTGGTTTTATATATGCAAAAGGAGATTTTTATAGTTTATAATTTAATGTACTGTAGATTATATAACTTACTTTATTTTAAAAAATGATCTTCAAGCATAAAATCATCCCTGATGGGTCAAGGGTGTGGGGGCCTGACCAGCAGTAACCCCTACATTCACAGATTTGGGTTCCCTGGATGGAATAGTCCGGAGCTGAAATGAGATAGGGGAAGGGGAAAAGAATGTGGCCAAGGCTGGGGTTCTGCTCAAGGCAACTGTTTATTGAATCCAATGCACTCAGGGAAAAAGAGGGGAAGCCCCACCCCCAGTCTTCTGCACAGGCGTTCTGGAGTTTGGCAGGAAGTCTGAGATATTGTGCAGGTGGGCTGGGCGGAGCCGGGGGGATCTGGGAAGCGTGCAGAGCCTGGCTGCAGGGGGGAGCCGGGCTATCTCTTAGCCTAGTTAACAGCACAATGGATGCCATTGGGTGCGGCACGGCTCCGGTCATTATTGCACCATGTTGGTGGGGAAGGGACACCACAAAGGGTACTGAAAAAAATTTACAAAAAAAAAATTCTTTTAAGATTAACTAATGTGAATTAACCCCATATCTTATGAGATTAAAACATAAATTTTTGTCAAGAGGTAATCTTAAAGTAAAAAGTATCCTTATATTTCATGTGAACAAATGTGTTCATTGTAACTGGAAAATTACCAGCAAAGAAAAATTCACATAATTATACCGTTGCCCTGGGAGTAGCTCGGTGCTAAAACTCATTGACTCCTACTTTCTTTTTTTAAAAAATTTTTTATTAGATATTTTCTTCATTTATATTTCAAATGTTATCCCAAAAGTCTCCTATACCCTCCCCCCACACTGCTCCCCAACCCATCAACTCCAGCTTCCTGGCCCTGGCATTCCCCTGTACTGGGACATATAATGTTTGCAAGCCAAGGGCCTGTCCTTCCATTGATGGCCAACTAGGCCATCTTCTGCTACATATGCAGCTAGAAACACGATTTCTGGAGATACTGGTTAGTTCATATTGTTGTTCTTCCACCTATAGGGTTGCAGACCCTTTCAGCTCCTTGGGTACTTTCTCTAGCTCCTCCACTGGGGGCCATGTTTCCCATCGAATAGATTACTATGAGCATCCACTTCTGTATTTGCCAGGCACTGGCATAGCCTCACAAGAGACAGCTATATTAGGGTCATGTCAGCAAAATCTTGCTGACATATGCAATAGATTATGGTATGGATTCCCCGGTGGGGTAGTCTGTGGATGGTCCTTCCTTCTGTCTCAGCTCCAAACTTTGTCTCTGTAACTCCTTCCATGAGTGTTTTGTTCCCCATTCTAAGGAGGAACAAAATATCCACACTTTGGTCTTCATTCTTCTTGAGTTTCATGTGTTTTGCAAATTGTATCTTGGGTATTCTAAGTTTCTGGGCTAATACCCACTTATCAGTGAGTGTATACCATGTAAGTTCTTTTACGATTGGGTTACCTCACTCAGGATGATATCCTCCAGATTCATCCATTTGCCCAAGAATTTCATAAATTCATTGTTTTTAATTGCTGAGTAGTACTCCATTGTGTAAATGTACCACATTTTCTGTATCCATTCCTTGTTGAGAAACATCTGTGTTCTTTCCAGCTTATGGATTATATAAATAAGGCTGCTACCAACATACTGGAGCATGTGTCCTTATTACCAGTTGGGACATTTTCTGGGCATATGCCCAGGAGAGGTATTGCTGGATCATCTGGTAGTGCTATGTCCAATTTTCTGAGGAACCGCCCGACTGATTTCCAGAGTGGTTGTACCAGCTTGCAATCCCACCAACAATGGAGGAGTGTTCCTCTTTCTCCATATCCTCTCCAGCATCTGCTGTCACCTGAATTTTTGATTTTAGCCATTCTGACTGGTGTGAGGTGGAATCTCAGGGTTGTTTTGATTTGTATTTCCATGATGATTAAGGATGTTGAACATTTTTTTTCAGGTGCTTCTCAGCCATTAGGTATGAAGCAATCCCACTAAAATCAGGGACTAGACAAGGCTACCCCCTTTTTTCCCTACCTATTCATTGTAGTACTTGAAGTCCTGGCCAGAGAAATTAGACAACAAAATGAAATAAAGGGGATACAAATTGGAAAGGAAGAAGTCAAAATATCACTATTTTCAGATGATATGATAGTATATATAAGTGACCCTAAAGATTCCACCAGAGAACTCCTAAGCCTGATAAACAGCTTCAGGGCAATAGCTGTATATATAATTAACTCAAACAAATCAGTGGCCTTTCTCTACACAAAGGATAAATAGGCTGGGAAAAAATTAGAGAAATATCATACTTCACCATAGTCACAAATAATATAAAATACCTTGGTGTGACTCTGACTAAGGAAATCAAAGATCTGTATGGTAAGAACTTCAAGTCCCTGATGAAAGAAATTAAAGAAGATCTCAGAAGATGAAAAGATCTCTCTTGCTCATAGATTGGCAGGATTAATATAGTAGAAATATCTATCTTGCCAAAAGCAATCTACACATTCAATGCAATCCCTATCAAAATTCCAACTCAATTCTTCGCAGAGTTAGAAAGGGCAATTTGCAAACTCATCTGCAATAACTAAAAACCTAGGATAGCAAAAACTATTCTCAAC
Organism: Mus minutoides; assembly: GCA_902729485.2. Lineage (NCBI taxonomy): Eukaryota > Metazoa > Chordata > Mammalia > Rodentia > Muridae > Mus > Mus minutoides. The sequence goes on along the minus strand of LR753359.1, from coordinate 1,143,620 downwards.
AATAATAGAACCTCTGGTGGAATCACCATGCCTGACCTCAAACTGTACTACTAAGCAATTGTGATAAAAAATACATGGTACTGGTACAGTGCAGACAGGTAGATGAATGAAATAGAAATGAAGACCCAGAAATGAACACGCACACCTACGGTCATCTGTTATTTGACAAGGTAGCTAAATACATCCAGTGGAAAAAAAGACAGCATTTTCAACAAATGGTACTGGCACAACTGGTGGTTATCTTATAGAAGAGTTCGAATTAATCCATTCTTATCTCCTTGTACAAAGCTCAAATCTAAGTGGATCAAGGAACTCCACATAAAACCAGAGACACTAAATCTTATAGAGGAGAAAGTGGGGAAAAGCCTCTAAGATATGGGCACAGGGGAAAAATTCCTGAACAGAACAGCAATGGCTTGTGCTGTATGATTGAGAAATCAACAAATGGGACCTCATAAAATTACACAGCTTTTGTCAGGCAAAAGACACTGTCAGTAAGGGCCACCAACAGATTGGGAGAGGATATTTACCAATCCTAAATCCCATAGGGTACTAATATCCAGTATATACAAAGAACTCAGGAAGCTGTACTCCAGAAAATCAAATATCCCCATTAAAAAATGGGCATAAATCTCCTACTTTCTTTAGGAGTTTTGCTTTTTTTTTTTTTTTTTTTAGAAAAAAATAAGTTTGAATTAAAATTGTGTCTTCTCTTTGTTCATTTTATGGGTGTTACTGTTCACTCTGATGTAGGTATTATAAAGATCCTGACTGTCTATTTGTTGTCATGACCATTGGTGTTTGGAAGCATTTATTTATATTGTTTTATTGAGTCAAAGATGCTGTTGATTGTTAGGTGCCATTTTATGTATTATATGAGATATATTTCATAATATATATTGCTTTTTTTTTGTAATAGTGAAACCTGACATTTAAACTATGACACAAATCTCTCTCATTACCTGGAATTTCAACTGGGACTGTTTGAATGAGCTTCTTTAGAGTTATGCAGATAGTATTTTTATCATCTGATATCCATGGGCATACATAAAACAGGAGTATGAATGAAATAAATTTATTAATGTACTCCTAAAACTATGTTCACATAGAGTCATAATGTCCTTTTCTGTCGAATTGTGTGTTGGCTCAGAGTTATTGATGTTCTTTTTTTATTTGCATGCCACATGATAATAGAAATGTAAAAAAAAATGGAAAGGAAAATAGGTACATTGTGTTACTCAATTGTCTCCTGAATTCTCTTCTAATGTGTATTATGCATTCTGTTGTTGCAGGATTTTCCCTGTCCCATTACATTAGTACAGAGGAGGCCTGTGATTGGACAGGGAAAGGTGGAGGAGCTAAGAGTTGCAGAAATACAGAGTGTCTCAGGGGAAAGAGGAAGGAGGCCAACATGATGATTTCATAAGGTTAGAGTAATTGGGATAAAGTTTTTATCATTATTAATTGGCTCTGACATTATTTTATTGGCATTAGAAATTATGATTTTATTGATACAGAAATTTGATTGGTTAACCAAATAAACAAAACAAAAAACAACAAAAGCAGATGGTGAACCATTTATGCAAGAATTCACTAGAAATTTAAGATTATTAGTTTGAGAGTTAGAGTTTTATTTTATTTTATTTTTATTTTGTTAAGTGAGTAACTGGGTAGTGCTAAAAATGAGTCATGTGACACAAGTGGAGGGGGCAGAGGTAGTTGAAACAAAGAAACTTCTGGCAACCTTGAGGTCCCCTGCTGAGGGAAATTATAGGCTTCTCTGAGTGAGAAAAAGAATGAAGTTCTAGGCAGAGAGCCGAACCATAAGATGGTATAAGATTGCTTTACGTGTCTTGCAGGATACTCATACTCTAACGTAGACTCCACAGAAATATTGAGTTTTATAACCTGCTTGGCAAAATAGGAAATGCCTAATTATAGGCACATACAGTATCTTAGTTTACTTAATTTGTTTTAGATTGTCTTAATTTGAACTTTGATAGGGAATATTAGTCACTGACTCCAGAGTGGAGAATGCAGTGATAATCATTGCCTGCTTTGATCAGGTATTAATTATTAATGTTTGTGGCTCTTGGTAGAGAGATCAACAGATAGATATTATACAGGTATAAATAAAATATGTCTGTGGCTCTAGGCAGAGAGCCGGACAATAGATAGTATAAGATTGCTTAACCAGCCACAGGATACTCATATTCTGTCTAACGTGGGCTCCAAAGGAATATTGGGTTTCTATCCTGCTGGACAAAATAAAAAGGCCTAAGTATAGGCACATACAGTATTTTAGTTTATTTAACTTGTTTTAGATTGTTTTAATTCTCAAAATGGGTGTGACTTTGAGTTTTGTGGTTATTCCTCTGGGAGAGAGGTCAAAAAGGTTTTTATGGTTACTATATACTATTTTGGAAGAAAGGTTCTGACTGCATTTTTAGGAAAGGTGCTTAATACACCTTCTAGAGTAAGATGGATCAGATCTGATAGAGTCAGACCCCACAAAAATTAGATTCCAGAGACTAAAATTTTGTTTTGAGATTTATATATTACAGAATATACAGCCTTGGTGAATCTCATCGTCAGACATGCTGAACTGATCTGTTTGAACTCCTGATGTCCTGGACTTTCAGCTGGATCCAGTGAAGACACAGACATCAGAGACTAATCAATCCTATTTTCCCTCCTCCTCCCCCACCCTCCACAATATCTCAACACCCATATTCAGCTTGAGAAAGTTATGAGGAGTCATCAACCCCAGTTCCCTGGACTTTGGGTCTGGAGGGGCTTTTTGTAGGTTGTCTTTTTAGGGAATGTAGAAGTGGTCATATTGGAACAGGGAAGAATAGCTAGAATTGATTGCATAGACATAATCTCATTTGGTAGAAATTGCTAAGCTGAAGTCATAATTTCTTATTTTGATACAGAATTTATTTTGATACAAAATCAAGGTTTTCATTGGTACAATTTTTTTTCTATTGATACTAAAAATTTGAAAATACAGGGCTTCGACCCAGTCTTTTCTATTACTGTTTTTATAAACTGATCTGAGATATTTAAGCCTGTGAGTTATGGGCCAAATAGCAAATTAATGGCTCTGAGTTTATTGTTAGGGTATTTTCAGGTATTTATTTAGAAATAGCTGATAGTAGTTATCAGAGAACAGTCCAGAGTACTTTATATAGATAGTTGGTTCTCAAAAACATCAGAAATCTACAGAATGTGACATTTAATGTAATTTATTCACTTGTTGAGACTAGACTGCTCTTGACAGCTTTCCCTTTCTTGGATTCAAAGAAGAAATTGAGGATCTATGAGGTACTCCAGTGGTGGCAAGACAGCAAGAATTGCCTGATTTCATCAACAAACATAATACTATCCAAAAATAGGACCCAATTACAGGTCATGACAGCTTGGTTCTGCCAAGACAGAACAGGCTAGTTCTTAGTTTCCTGTCTCTCTAAGGTCTAGCAGATGATCCTGAGCCAGAAGGCTGAAGACTGGTGGTCCAATGTTTGAAATAAGGGACTGTCCAGGCGATCAGTGATCTATATAAATTGGCTTAGTTTTGGAAACTATATTTTGTGGTTCTTACATTTTCAGGTAATATTAGTTGATCCTGGATTTCTGATGGGATTGAAAAGCTACATAGTCTCCTAACCAACCCAGGCTATTTATTTTGAGAGAACAGATTTGAGAGGATGGTTTTCAGATGACATACAATGTAAAGCCAAAACATAAGTCAGGTTTAAAATTATAAGTCTTTTAAGTTAGGATAGATGACAGAGGTTCTGTTTAATTGACAAAAATTATGGACTGAGTGTTAGTTCTATGTTGTACTTTATAAATTACAAAATGGTAATAGTTATGCTCAATTTATATTTTGAGAGAAAGTTTCTATTTTAAACAGAAATGGCAATATGCTGCAGGATTTTACCTGCCCAATTACATTAGTGCAGAGGAGGCCTGTGATTGGACGTAGAAAAGGGGGGTAGAGTTAAGAGTTGCAGAGACAGAGAGCATCTCAGGGGAAAGAGGAAGGAGAAAGGAGGTCATGATGATTTCATAAGGTTAGAATAATTGGGATATTATCAATTGGCTCTGAAAGTATTTTATTGGCATCTTATAAATTGTGATTTCATTGATATGCAATCTGATTGGTTAACCATAATCATAAGCTTTAAGAGTTTTGAGTCTACCAGATAATTAGGTGTTGAGATGGCTGAGCATGGGTGGTGTGGGGTGTTGCATGGTAGCAAGGGGAACTCAAACCCCACCCCTGCCAGAGAGTTGGTGGGCAGAGAGGCTGCAGAAATGACAGCACCTGGAGGGAGCCCTGTCGTCTGGTAGGCCAGAGAGTTGGCCGGTTGAGAGAAACAGGAGCATGGAGAGTTGGTGGGATGTATTTATATATATATATATATATATATATATATATATATATATATATATATATATATATATATATATATATTACCCGCAACATTCTTTAAGTTTTGATTCTGTCATAAAATGTCCATACAGTATTTTATGGTATAGACTTAAATTCCTCCATCAAACGGTTCTCAAAAGATTTTCTGCTTGAAGCATCAAAGGATTATAATTGTTTGGTCATATTACGAGGAAAACAACTGAACTGTCTCATATTCACACGACAGCAACTACATCATGCATGCTGCCAGTTCACCATTCCCCATTGCTACACAATTCTGTTCAATTTCCTGATCCTCTGTACAACTCCCTCATTTCCCACATCAGATCCTGCCCCCTTCCCCTCTCCCCTCCTTTCTACCTCCCAATTCCCGCCTACCCTTTACCTTCTGTGATTATTTTGTTCTCCCTTTTAAGTAGGACTGATGCATTGGTCTTCCTTCTTCTTGACCTTCATATGATCTGTAAGTTGTATCATGGGTATTCTGAGCTTTTTTTTTCTAATATTCACTTATCAGTAAGTATATACCATGTGTGTTCTTTTGCGACTGGGTAACCTCACTTAGGATGATATTTTCTAGTTCCATCCATTTGCCTGTGAATTTCATGAAGTCATTGTTTTTAATTGCTGAGTAGTATTTAATTGTGTAAATATACCACATTTTCTGTATCCATTCCTCTTTTGAGGTACATCTGGGTTATTTACAGCTTCTGGCTATTATAACTAAGGCTACTATGAACATGGTGGAGCATGTGTCCTTGTTATATGTTGGGGTGAAGTATTGTATCTAAGTGATATGGAACACATCTTTTTCTGTGGGTTTGTAGCATAGGTTCAAAAGGATTCTGTACACAAAAGCATTGATAAAGGGTTTCCAGATTCTGCAGCTTTGATTTCCACTGAGGGACAGGCAGGGAACAATTTGCTGTAGTAAAGAACTGGGAATTGACTAAGGTGACAGGTTTTAGTTTAAGTCCTTCAAACAAAATGAATTACATAGAAACTTCCAGCAAACCTGAATCAGGCAAAAGAAACTTATGTCAAAAGCAGCAAAGTATGAACAAAACTTTTTGTTTATCAGAAGCTTAGGCTCTGGCCAATTCTATATTGTTGAGAGCATCTTCCTCCTCCTCTTCCTCTTCCTCCTCTTTCCCCTCTTCTTCCTCCTGTTCCTTCTCTCCTCTTCATCCTCTCTGCCTCCTACTCCTTCTCTTCCTAGTCCTTCTCATTCTCTTTCTCCTCCTCTTCTTATTCTTCTCCTCTTTTCTTGTTTCCCTTCACTATACATTATGCTTATCATCCAGTATTATTACTTAGTAAAATTTACATGTTTGGAAATCTATTATTTGAAAGGAAAAACCCATACTAATCACATGAAACTATATTCATGCCTAAGGTCTCTTATTTTTTGTACTACCTAAGTGAGTTATGTTGCTTTTGTTTACCACTTTGGGCACATAACCCACCAAATATGTTATATTAGTAGAATGATAGTTTTATTCGGTATTAAAATTATTCTAGATCCCCTTGTTAAATCATTACCATTTAACAAATACTGAGCACCTTCAATGTATCAGATTAAGTTATAGATTTCCAATTGTGAGCAAAAGAAGACACAGACTCTGTTCTCATGAAATCTCTAATTTAATAAGCTCAAGTTCTATTTATTATCTGATGATACCCAAATTTCTCTAGTCAAGACTTCTTTGGGTTCCAGACTTGTATATCCAGCTACCTACTTATATTTCTACTTTTATATTCCATGAAGGTCAGTATACTCAAAATTGAATTTACGAGATTCCATTTATGGCCATACAGAGAAGAGTAAATACAACCCATTTTTGATCTAGACTTTCCCATTTCAGTAAATGCCACCTTCATCAGCACAGAAATAGGGATGATGTTTCCTTTTTCACAAGGCAGTTCATTATCTATCACTGAGATCCATCTATTTTACCTCTTAACATCCTGAAGCTCCATTTATTTTCTTCCATTTTCTCCTTTTCCCATTGTTCTAGACTCAAACTTCTATTTTTTTTTTTTTTGAAAAACAGCTGTACAAGTTTATGTACTACTCTCTGAAGATGAGTATAGATTCTCCTCTTTCATCCTATAGCCAGGAAGGACACACATTTGGTCAGTCATTTTTTTTTTTTTTTTCGTATTCATTGCTTTATTTTAAGACCTAGGAAATTGGATAGCAACAGTAATCAGTCTACATTGGTGCTGAATATAAAAATGAATTAGTCTATTTCCTTAAAATATTACAGACTAGCATTATTGACATAGTGTAACATGTGTCAAAGTACTCCAGTGTCATGTGTCTCTTATTAGTGTTCCACCTAAGCTCCTTCTTTATGTATTTTAAGCAGGCTAGCCTTATTTAAAATTATGAAGCAAACCCTTTTTTTTTCAGGCTATGGGATTTATACAAGATCCTCTTGTCCTGAGTGTGTAGTCTATTCTAGCTTATAAACTCCTAAAATATCTTTTAACTTAAAGGCTACATATTAATTACTTCAAGAGCTCTCTGTGCTGTCCCAGGTTAATTTCCCGAAGATGCCCATCCTCATGTTTTCTGCTTTTCAGACTATTTTCTTATAAGAACAGGGAAGTGTCTACTCCTTACTTGTGCTTCGCATCATTCTTGGCTGACAAGTGTTATATTCAATGCTTACTTAAGTTGAAGTCATTACTTTAATCATCAATGACTTTTGTTTTTATTATAAGGAAGTCTATGATAATTTCATAAAATTTATAAATCTCAGTGCAAATAAAATCACTCTTTGGTTTCAGCTACAGCATCTTCTACCTTTCCCATTATTTTTCCTTATGACTGCTTTAAAAGGTGTGTGTGTGTGTGTGTGTGTGTGTGTGTGTGTGTGTGTGTTTTAATTGAATTATTTGTCATCTTAGAGGAAGCAGTAATAGAATCTTTTATTTAGAATTCAAGTTGCAAACAGACTGACTCCCAATTTCTATGTTTATGAAGTTAAAACTTTAAAAGTTTTCATGTATAGTTTTCATCAAATGGCAACATACTTTTAATTAATAATTCAGAAACTAGGAGATGATGAACTGGGTAAAGGAACTTAGAGTCAGATATGAAGTTGAATGACTTGATTCCTTAGACTGCCAAATGCCTTAGGTAGAATTATTTAGTTCAGTAAGGGGGTCAACAATTCTGTCTATTCTCTAAATCTAGTTATTTTTCTCTGCAAAATATATTTACAGAAGGCATCATTTGTGGAATTCTTTTTGCTATACTTCCTTCAAAGGAATATAAAGATCTACACAATAGTTATACAATAGATATTTTCAAAACAAGATTAATATTCCCATTACTACTTAGAGTCATTCTTTGTCAACTGAGCTATAAAATTCTCTCTGCCCAGAAGATGGCCTAGTCAGCCATCATTGGGAAGAGAGGCCCCTTGGTCTTGTAACCTTTACATGCCCCAGTACAGGGGGACGCCAGGGCCAAGAAGTGGGATTGGGTGGGTAGGGGAGCAGGGTGGGGGTAGGGTATAGGGAACTTTTACATTGGAAATGTAAATGAAGAAAATATCTAATAAAAAATTGAAAAAATATTCTCTCTGCCCAAAAGAAATCTTTATTATTTCTTTTTTATTAGATATTTTGTTCATTTACATTTCAAATGCTATCCCAAAAGTCCCCTATACCTCCCCCCACCCTGCTCCCCTAACCACCCACTCCCACATCTTGGCCCTGGTGTTCCCCTGTACTGGGGCATATAAAGTTTGCTAGACCAAGGGGCCTCTCTTCCCGATAATGGCTGACTAGGCCATCTTCTTTTTTTTTTTTTTTTTTTTTTTTTTTTTTTTTTTTTTTTTTTTTTTTTTTTTTCAATATTTTTTATTAGATATTTTCTTAATTTACATTTCAAATGCTATCCCGACAGTTCCCTCCCCCCTTCCCCCGCCCTGTTCCCCTGCCCACCCACTCCCAATTCTTGGCCCTGGCGTTCCCCTGTATTGGGGTATATAAAGATTGCAATACCAAGGGGCCTCTCCTCCCAATGATGGCCGACTAGGCCATCTTCTGCTACACGTGGAGCTAATTCTGGGGGTTCTGGTTAGTTCATATTGTTGTTCCTCTTCTAGGGTTGCAGACCCCTTCAGCTCCTGGGGTTCTATCTCTAGCTTCTCCATTGTGGACCCTGTGTTCCATCATATAGATTACTGTGAGCATCCACTTCTGTATGAGACAGCTATATCAGGGTCCCTTAAGTAGACACTTGCTATCCTATGCAATAGTGTCTGAGTTTAGTGACTGATTATGGGATGGATCCCCAACTGGTAAAAAGGACACATGTTCCACTATGTTCATAGCAGCCTGATTTATAATAGCCAGAAGCTGGAAAGAACCCAGATGTCCCTCAACAGAGGAATGGATACATAAAATGTGGTACATTTGCACAATGGAATACTATTCTGCTATTTAAAAAATTCTTGGGCAAATGGATGTATCTGGAGGATATCATCCTTAGTGAGGTAACCCAGTCACAAAAGAAGTCATTGGATATGTGCTCACTGATAAAAGGATATTAGCCCAGAAACTTAGAATACCCAAGATACAATTTGCAAAACACAAGAAAATCAAGAAGGAAGACCAGCGTGTGGATACTTCATTCCTCCTTTGAATAGGAAACAAAATACCCATGAAAGGAGTTACAGAGACAAAGTTTAGAGCTAAGATGAAAGGATAGGCCATCTTCTAATGCATATGCAGCTAGAGACAAGAGCTCTGGGGGTTCTGATTAGTTCATATTTTTGTTCCACCTATAGGGTTGCAGACCCCTTCAGCTCTTCGGTACCTTCTCTAGGTTCTACATTGGGAACCCTGTGTTCCATCCTATAGATGACTGTGAGTATCCACTTCTGTATTTGTCAGGCACTTACAAAACCTCACAGGAGAACTTTCAGCAAAAGCTTGTTGGCATATGCAGTATTATCTGCGTTTAGTGGCTGATTATGGGATGGACCCCCGGGTGGAGCAGTCTCTGGATGATCCATCCTTTTGTCTTAGCTCCAAATTTTGTGTCTGCAACTCCTTCCATGGATACTAAAAGAACTTTTAAAACATATGTCTATAATTTATACAAACATAGGATGATTTTACTCATCTGGTGTTATAATCTTAGTTAGAACACTTGGGATTATTAAATATTGTTTAGCAATTGTTCAGAACTGAAAATTTTGATTTTTGTCTAGCCTTGTACATGTATCAAATTCATTTTTTTTTTTTTTTTGGTCAAGACAAGGAAGATTGACTAATTTTTCTTAGAAGCACTGCCACATAATACTAGGTAACAAGTATTTCATAACATACTAATTTACATCATATTTTGCCTATCTGGAACATCACAATAATTGTAAAAATAGTGGACCTGTCATTTCATTCACATATTCTGATTCCAAGTTCCATGATATTTTACTTTTCCTCATCTTTAAGAAAGGTGACATTAATATGTCTTAATTCACAGGATAATAATCTGGAATAAACCTTCAAAGTTCCCAGCATACCTAAATGTTTATAGGAGAGCTCAAACAGATGATACTGATTATTAAATGGCATTGAAGATATTAGAAGATGTTCTTTTTCCTTTTGATGCTAGAGTGAGAAGACATAAATTCACTAAAAGAACAAATCAGAATTTGTTCATTTTTGAGCTCCTACTGTTTGCCAAACATTGCTTAGACTTTGAGAATGCAAAAATAGCTATGACATAGACCCTACACCTTGGGACCTCACAGTCCTTTGGAGGAAGGACATGAATACATGAAAATGCAGTTGTAACTCATCATAGTAAATACAGCCAGAGATGTACAGAGGGCATTCACAACATGTAGTACATCATCCATCATGCTATTTGGGAAGTATATCATGCATGAAAACAACATATATTTTCTTATATAAATTTATATCTTCAACACCTAATTGTGACTGCAGCTCAATATATTAGTCTGTTTCACCAAACTGAATTACTAACCCAGAGGTTCTGAGGAGACTTTTAAAAATAGCTAGGGCTCTCTGGCCAAGTAATACATAGCTTCTCATTTCTACTCTTTGAGTTAATGGTATGCCAACTTCAAGGCTGTGAGAGAAGGAGAGCTGGCAGGCTAACCAGTTCAGATACCTCTCAGGCTCAGATACATGGATTTGAATTGGTCCATCCCAACATCTACCCCATCAGTGAACCACTGGAGTGCATGAAGGGACCTGTCCTAGAGATCAGAAACTATAGGCTCTCTATGACACAGGGCAACAACAGAATATCCAAGAAGAGACCCATGGGGTTCCATTATTAATAGGGTAGTAGAAGCCAGCAGCCTCATACAAGATCTAGGAATCATTGGAATGAAAATTTGCAAACAGAGAAGGTGGAGAAAAGGGAATACAGTGAAACACACTGTGAGACACTATATCATTCACAAGAAAATTTTTACTCTGTTGATGGGGAGGGGGGAATATGAGTGGGATTGTGGTACATGATATGAAATTCACAAAGAACAAATAAAATGTTTTAAAAGATTAAAAGAGTAATTTGAGCTTAGATTCTTTTCTTTTAGCCATGATCCTCTATGAGAGAGAAGTATCAAAGATCTCCTCTAGCCTACTTGTTTTTTTTTTAATTAGATGTTTTTATTGACATTTCAAATGCTATCCCAAAAGTTCCCTATGCCCTCTCCCCATCCTGCTCCCCTATCTGCCCACTGCCACTTCTTGGCTCTGGCGACTTCTGTACTGGGGCATATAAAGTTTGTAAGAGCAAGGGGGTTCTCTTCCCAATGATGGACAACTAGGCCATCTTCTGCTACATATGCATCTAGAGATATGAGCTCTGGGGGTACTAGTTAGTTTATATTGTTGTTCCACCTAAAGAGTTGCAGACCCCTTCAGCTCCTTGGGTAATTTCTCTAACTCCTCCATTGGGGGCCCTGTGTTCCATCCTATAGATGACTATGAGCATCCCCTCTGTATTTGCCAGGCACTGGCATAGCCTCACTCTAGATAGCTCTATCAGGGTCCTTTCAGCAAAATCTTGCTGACATATGCAATAGTGTATGGGTTTGGTGGCTGATTATGGGATGGATCCCTGGGTGGAGTAGTCTCTGGATGGTCCATCCTCTTGTCTCAGCTCCAAACTTTGTCTTTGTAACTCCTTCCATGGGTGTTTTGTTCCCATGCTCATGGATTGGCAGAATTAACATAGTAAAAATGGCTATCCTGCCAAAAGCAATCTACAGATTTGATGAAATCCCCATCAAAATTCCAAATCAATTCTTCACTGAGTTAGAAAGGGCAATTTGCAAAATCATCTGAAATAATAAAAAACCTAGGATAGAAAAACTATTCTCAATAATAAAAGAACCTCTGGTGGAATCACCATGCCTGACCTCAAGCTGTATTACAGATCAATTGTGATAAAAACTGCATGGTACTGGTACAGTGACGGACAGGTAGATCAATGGAATAGAATTGAAGACGCAGAAATCAACTCACACACCTATGGTCACTTGATCTTTGGCAAAGGAGCTAAAACCATTTTGTGGAAAAAAGACAGAATTTTCAACAAATGGTACTGGCACAACTGGTGGTTATCATGTAAAAGAATGCGAATTAATCCATTCTTATCTCCTTGTACAAAGCTCAAGTCTAAGTGGATCAAAGAACTCCACATAAAACCAGAGACACTGAAATTTATAGAGGAGAAAGTGGGGAAAAGCCTCGAAGAAGATATGGGGACTGGGGAAAAATTCCTAAACAGAACAGCAATGGCTTGTGCTGTAAGATCAATAATTGACAAATGGGACCTCAAGAAATTGCAAAGCTTCTGTAAGGCAAAAGAAATTGCCAATAATACAAAAAGGCCACCAACAGATTGGGAAAGGATTTTTACCAATCATAAATCTGATAGGGGACTAATATCCAATATATACAAAGAGCTCAAGAATCTGGGCTCCAGAAATTCAAATAACCCCATTAAAAAGTGGGGTTCAGAGCTAAACAAAGTTTTCTCCCTGGGCATGGTGTTGCACGCCTTTAATCCCAACACTTGGGAGCCTAAGGCAGGTGGATTTCTGAGTTCAAGGCCAGCCTGGTCTACAGAGTGAGTTCCAGGACAGCCAGGGCTACACAGAGAAACCCTGTATTGAAAAACAAAACAAAACAAAACAAAACAAAACAAAACAAAACAACAACAAAAAAATAAAAACCTCAATTGAGGAATACTGAATGGCTGAGAAGCACCTGAAAAAAAATGTTCAACATCCTTAATCATCAGGGAAATGCAAATCAAAACCACCTTGAGATTCCACCTCACTCCAGTCAGAATGGCTAAGATCAAAATCTGAGATGACAGCAGATGCTGGAGAGGATGTGGAGAAAGAGGAACACTCCTCCATTGCTGGTGTGATTGCTAGCTTGTACAACCACTCTGGAAATCAGTTTGGAGGTTCCTCAGAAAATTGGGCATAGTACTACTGGAAGATCCAGCAATACTTCTCCTGGGCATATATCCAGAAGATGTTCCAACTGGTAATAGGAACACATGCTCCACTATGTTCATAGCAGCCTTATTTATAATAGCCAGAAGCTGGAAAGAACCCAGATGTCCCTCAAAAGAGGAATGGATACAGAAAATGTGGTACACTTACACAATGGAGTACTACTTAGCTTTTAAAAACAACGAATTTATGAAATTCTTGGGCAAATGGATGTATCTGGAGGATATCATCCTTAGTGAGGTAACCCAATCACAAAAGAAGTCACTTGACATGCATTCACTGATAAGTGGATATTAGCCCTGAAACTTAGAATACCCGAGATACAATTTGCCTGCTTGTCTTTTGGCTCTACTTTTAGATTTCTCTTACTCAGAAGAAAAATGTTTTGGTGTATCCATCAATGCCACTTGCATTTGGAAAATCTCATAACATCCCAACAGTTGATAATACCAGAAATTAAATAACCTCTCCTTTAATAAGTTACCAGATCTTTAAAATTTGAACTTAAAATATGAGATTTCTATTTCATTTTTTTTCTTTCCTAGTTTATGTAAGCTGATACTACCTTACATAATTTGCCTAGGCTTTATAATAACATTCAATCCCATGTTCATCAAACTTCCAAAGTGATAAGGAGACTAATTTTTAAAACCCTTTTATGGCTTTCTATTGTTAATGGAAAAAAATTCAATGCCCCTTAGGATAATTTTGCAGGGCTTTATGCCCTGGAAAGCAGATTAGGTTTGAAGAAATTAGAATGTGCTATCTGTAAACAACACTCATATCCCATGATCAGCCAGTTATTTTAGCAAATTAAAGTTTGTTTTGGAAAGTCCTACCTTGTAACATCCTAATTTCTTAACCCACCAAGCAGAGTTAGTTTGGATCTGGTGATGCCAAGTACCCTTGGATTCTGTTGCTTCTGTTCTTATGCTTACCTCCTGCCATCTCTAACCAAGGAGACCTGGTGTTGGTGCAGGCCAGAAGGGAGAGTCTGAAATGGTCTGGGCCTTTATCTCTGTCCTGGCTGGTGACTCAGTTCGCATGGGATTGGGCAGGAACTGATGCTGCGTTCAGCTGTTCACCTGTGGTCCCAAGACATCCTGGGGGGTCCCGCGGAGAGTGCGCAGAGCCCGCGCCCGAGCCCTGGGCTGGTGCAGGCGCACAGGACCAGACCCCAATGTTTTAATTCTTACTCACTCAATCCATTCATGTGTTTGTTATATAGTCTATAATGATGAAGTACTTACCAACTTACTGTCTGAGTTATCTCCAGTCTTGTGACATGGAGAAATGGTTGATGAAAAACCATGCTCTTACTTGTAAGCCTTTGCTTGAAAAATAACATGTAACACTTTTGTTAACTCATATTTTGCCTAAAAACAACTATGTTAATATCAATTTTATGAGAAAATAAATCTGTTTTCAAACCTAGGTGATTAAAGGTCTGCAAACAATAAATAGTCTAATGTAGGAGATTAGCTGAAAAGTAGTTTGGGAGGAGTTAATTTGAAAGATTTCTTAGACATCAAAATGAAGGCACTGGCAAGTTTTTGTATTTCAGAGTCTGGGGTTCAAGAGAGATGAACAGGAATTTTGAGCATCTGAGTGATCATTAAAAAGTGACTACAGATCCATCCATTTGCCTAGAAATTTCATATATTCATTGTTTTTAATAGCTGAGTACAGCTCCATTATGTAAATGTACCAAAATTTTTGTATCCATTCCTCTGTTGAGGGACATCTGGGTTCTTTCCAGCTTCTGGCTATTATGAATAAGGCTGCTATGAACATAGTGGAACATGTGTCCTTATTACCAGATGGAACATCTTCTGGATATATGCCTAGTAGAGATATTACAGGATCTTCTGGTAATACTATGTCCAATTTTCTGAGGAACTGCCAGACTGATTTCCAGAGTGGTTGAACAAGCTTGCAGTTCCACCAACAATGGAGGAGTGTTCCCCTTTCTCCACATCCACGCCAGCATCTGCTGTCACCTGATTTTTTGATCTTAGCCATTCTTACTGGTGTGAGGTGGAATCTCAGGGTTGTTTTGATCTGCATTTCCCTGATGATTAAGGATGTTGAACATTTTTTATGTGCTTCTCAGCCATTCGGTATTCCTCAGTTGAGAACTCTTTGTTTAACTCTGTGCCCCACTTTTTAATGGGGATATTTGATTTTCTGGTGTCCACCTTCTTGAGTTCTTTATATATATTAGATATCAGTCCCGTATCTGATTTAGGATTGGTAAAGATCCTTTCCTAATCTGTTGGTGGCCCTTTTGTCATGTTGACAGTATCTTTTGCCTTACAGAAGCTTTGCGACTTTATGAGGTCCCATTAGTCAATTCTTGATCTTACAGCACAAGCCTTTGCTGTTCTATTCAGGAATTTTCCCCAGTGCCCATATCTTTGAGGCTATCCCCCACTTTCTTCTCTATAAGTTTCAGTGTTTCTGGTTTCATGTGGAGATCCTTAAGCCAGGGATCTATCCATAATCAGCCACCAAACATAGACACTATTGCATACGCCAGCAAGATAGTGCTGAAAGGGCCCTGATATAGCTGTCTCATGAGAGGCTATACCAGTGCCTGGCAAACACAGAAGTGGATGCTCACAGTCAGCTATTAGATGGAACACAGGGTTCCCAAGGAAGGAGCTAGAGAAAGTACCCAAGAAGCTGAAGGGGTCTTCAACCCCATAGGTGGAAGAACAACATGAACTAACTAGTACCCCCAGAACTCATGTCTCTAGCTGCATAAATAGAAGAAGATGGCCTAATTGGCCATCATTGGGAGGAGAGGCCCCTTGGTCTTACAAACTTTATATGCCCCAGTACAGTGGAACGCCAGGGCCAAGATGTGGAGTGGGTAGGTAGGGGAGCAGAGCGGGGGATGGGGGAGGGTTTAGGGGACTTTCGGGATAACATGTGAAATGTAAATGAAGAAAAATCTAATAAAATTGGAAAAAAATCACAAAGAAATAGTAAAAAAATGACTACAGTGAGAGAAAAGATCTATTATTTAGATGTAGAATATAAAAGACAAAAGATTGAAGAAGGAAAGTTAAATCAATGAATTACAAGTAAAACTTGGGGTGTGTTATGGATTGAAAGCCAAGATTAATAATATTTTGATGAGGCAGAGATCTTTGTCCTTCTCTAAACAAGTCAAGTAATACAGATTTCTAATTGACCATTGCCTTCATTAGGGGTATATCACTTGTGATCTTCAGAACAGCTTTTGAGGGACTGTGGGTATAAAAGTCTGAGAGCAATGTGCTTTAAGAGAAAGGAAAGAAGTATTACTGACAATTAAAACAGGATAACAGACAGAGGGGATGTGGAGTCATTATAAAAATTTAAAAATAATACATGACTAATGTCAGCATTTATGTGTATTAATAGAAAAGATTGGCATAGTTAGAAAGAGTGATGATATATCCCAGGGAGGTAAAACATCCAGCAGTGTCATTGAAGTTCTGAAAAAAGGTGAAGAGTATGTGGGGCCCACTTTATGAACTGAAGCTTGGTTTTAGCTATAATCATGAATGATTACGTCCTTAGCAACAGGAGAGAATGTGGAGCAATATTAAGTGTATGTTATATGTCTTAACAGGCAGGTACATGTATTGGTGGCAGTTCATTGACATTCTCTACTGATTTCTTCCATTTAATCAATGAAATAAGAATCAAAGCCAGCAAAAACCAAGGAGAAGAAAGTGTTATGGATTGAAAATTGACAGTGTATTGTTGTATTGTTGTAGTAAATCTCCTCCCAATATGCCCCAGCAATGAAAACACAACACAGTTAATATGATTACATGCTGTGCACCTAGATTGGGCAGATCTACCCCTATACTACCATCTTTCATAGCTTATGAGACCCCTTAGAACTTGTGGTTTCTCCAGGCCATATGCTTCTGCTCTGCTTTTCTTCTTCTTCCTCCTCTTCCTCTGCATCTTCTTCTTTCATTTTCTCCTTCTTTTCTCTTCCTCCCTTCCACTCCACCTTCCCTTTTATCTGCCCAATCATCAGCTCTCCTTTATATTACAAATTAAGGTGGGAGCAGGTTTACTCAGGAAATCACCTGAGTGCTGACTCATTCCTTCTTAGCAGCCACTCACAGGAGAACAGAGAATGGAATTAACATCAAATATAGTTATCCCCAGAGCTATTCACAACAGTGTATAATATAGTCTTCTTACTATAAGTGAACAGTAATATGGTTGTCATATAACATTAAGTACCCTTCTGATGTCAGCAGACAAAAATTAAATTCAGAATATATGTATATTTTGCTCCAGCCAGATTCTGATATAGAAGTTAAGCCATGCTACTTTCAAAATTTGCTTAAAAAGGTAGAAGTTAGACTCAAGAAGTCAGAAATGCAGACAAAAATGACAGATTTACTGAATTGGCAATTCCATTAGGAGTGAAGAATTGCAAGACTCAAGTTATGCAAGGAAGTGAACTATAAATTTAGAGACAGTATTTGAAGACCAAAGTCTATGAAATTGAAATTATGAAAGATCTTTAGTTATACATAATATCAGCATGTATCCATCATCATAATTGTCGTTTACCAAAAAATTCAATGACATTTTGACTCATGTAAAAAATATATATCTATCTTTATAGCAACAGAGACCCATAGAAACCCATGGCATGGCACTTATGGGTGATCTTAAATTTTCTGAGCCAATGTTTGTCTCATCACTGAGATTGATAATGTGCCTCATCACTGGATTAATATAAGAAATGGAAATGATGTGTGGAACACATTCATTATGAGCACCAATTATTTTTGTTGTTATTATGATCTCAAATAAAACATTTAATACTTGTAAGCCATTCGATCAGCAAAGAAGAGGAGACTTACCAAGATCCAGAAAACCTTGTGTAGTATCTAGGACATTGCTTTGCTCCAGTCCACTTCGGTGTGACTATCCTCTGAACCAAGCAACTGCCATCTTAGTGAGTTTAGCTGCTACACTAGCTCATAAAAGGATCGTCCCAGTGTGGCTTGCTGACTGCATATATCTCCCATGGTGGACACATGAAGGCTCCCCCGTGTATACAAATGCTCTCTACCATCTTAATCACATGTGTTCTCAAAGAATGGCTAGAATGTATTGGTAGTGGCCACTAGCACAAACTATTGACAGTGGGATTTACCTAATGCATCCTTGGCCAAGAATCCTCCCCTTTAAATCAGGTAGTTTGATATATTCCTTAGTGATTAATCTACTCTGTTTTGTTGTACTAGGATTTGAACTCAGTGTTTCTTGCATGGTAGTTAAGCACTCAATCTAGTTAGACATATTCCTAGACTGCTTTTAAAATTTTGTATATACTCTTCCCATTGGGGGAGACTAATGGTGAAGGTCAAGGGGTTGGGAGATATGGAAATAAACTGTATCAGGCCCAAACAACACAACAATCATCTTTAAAAGGGGGCTGTGGGCAGGGCCGCAGTATGTATGTATGTATATATATATATATATATATATATATATATATATATATATATATATATATATATATAATTTTATTATTGGAGATTATAGTTACATCATTTCCCCATCTCCCGCTCCCTTTCATACCTCCAAACTCTCCCATGTACCCTTCTCCACTCTCTTTTAAATGCATGACCTGTTTTAAAATTTGTTTTTAAGTAGGGTTTCACTAAGTTGTATAGGCTGACCTTGAACTTTCTCTGTAGCTCAGGCAAGCTTTGAACTCATGATCTTCCTGTGTTTGCCTCACAAATGCCTGGCTGGAATGGCGGGTCTGCATAATCAGGCTTTACTATCCTATTCTTATCTTTGAGGGGGACTAATGGTGAAGGTTGAGGGCCTGGGAGATATGGCAATAAACTGTATTAGGCCCCAAAACAGTTATGGTTGAAAGGGGCTGTGGATGGTGTAGCAGTTTTCTGTATAACTCTTCTGTCCCAGTATTTCTTTCTGATGACAAGTAGGAGTACTCTATTGTAGGTTTATCTTAAAAATCTACAGAAGGGAGGGAAAATGGACCAGCACTACTGACTGGAGCTAGGAGAAAGGTACTTACAAGCCAGCCACCAAAAAACCTCTGCTTTCCTTGCTGTATTCTCATATGTAAGAATGCCTAATGCAGGGCACAATTTATCTCTTCTGTATACTATTTAGACCGCTTCAGGCATTTGGCCTTGAACTTCTGCAGTACTCCAACTAATAGGTCCTAGAGGGTTATAAATTATAAGGTTTTATTGCCATCAATATAATTGTAATATGCCCTTATTGGGCATCAGTTTGAGACAGTGAATGGACTGGATACAAAGAACATTCTCTTTCTAAACACAAGATATTCTGAAAAGAACATGCTCTTTCTAAACACAAGAACCTCTGAGATTCTAGGCAGCCATTAGAAATGAAATATAGAAAGGATAGAACTTTTAAAAGAGTGGGTCTATATAGATTCTTGTGCTGCTCTACTGGGCAATTATTTGTTTCACTTTTGTGAAACAAATTTCTCCATACATTAAAAGACTGTCTAAAGAGTCATTCTGCTTAAATAGACTTCAATTCCATATTTCTTCTGGTGGTCTGAAGAGTCAGAAATAGATCTGTGGGTCTATGGTCTATTATACCTGGAAGAAGTCCTTTAGGGTTCTGCGTTTCCATCAGACATGTCTCTAATGACTTCCTGCAGTTATGTTTTCTTAGATCATATATCTGCATTTATTCACTATAGACTAAACTGTAATTCTTTCATACCACCAAGAAGAGACATTTTCAATATAGAAATCACTTGAATGTTCCTCATTGGAACCCCACATTTTTCATCTCCTGTTGTTAAAATGCTCTCTGGGTACCTGGCCATCTTAGTAAAGATGAAGTTCACTAAAGAGATCACAGTGAGCTGGGAGCTGGAAGAGGAAAATACTTTGCCATTGGGTTCTCACACTTAGCCTCCTACTTTACATTGCCCTGAGACTAGTAGAAATTATGTGAATCACCTTTGATAAAAGTTTTAGTAGCACACGGGAGGTTTGCTTATATCTTCTACTATGACAGCTGTTAACAGTGTCCAACAGTGGTATTCTATCTGCTTGAATTCCAAAGAGAAGATGATGACAATTCATGATACAGTCTTCCCCAAGCTAACTTTCTAGATTAGTCCCAAGTGTGATAAGGCTACTCAGACTTAGAAATGGCTATTGTGTTATACCTATTTTAAAATATGTTCTGTGTTCTTCTATCTAGTACACACATCACTGCTTCTTTAATTTTAATATAGGGCAAAATACATAGAATATTACACATTCCATGTAATATTAGCTTCTCCTATTTTTCCTTTACTCATATTACTTTTCTACCTGTTGTTGTCTTTCTTCATTTATTATGCTGTGGGTATTAGGACTTTTCTTCTATAGTAAAGGAGACATCCCTGCTTGGTCTAAACATCATCATTACCACCTATTATAATCTTTCACTGTAATATCAGGACATTTATTTTTTTATAAACACACATTATTCAGTGAATCATTTTCTTAGCTCTGTTACATAATAAAAAAGAGGCTCAATGTATATTCAGCCTTTGCTTGTAGGAACAGCTGACAATTTAGTGTATCAAAATAAAAACGGTATTATGTCATGATTCATGTCCCTAATATGCTGGCATTATGGTTGTGGTAACTGTGGAGGAAGAGTTGCTGTGGTCACAGACAAAGGACCAGCTTGAGACATACAAATTATTCTGAGCGGAGACAAAACAGTGTGTGTTAGAATCCACCCAGCTGGAAAGGGGATTGTGTGAAATACAAGTGACCTAATATTCTATAATCTGTTCCTTTCTTCCCAGGAACTTTATTTTGTCCAGTCTTTATTAGAGAGCTAGCTCCTTCCTATGTCACTCTTTAATGGTAATTTTTCTTAGGCATCTAAATTTGTGCAGGATGTATTTCCACAAAGAAGACTGAGATTTCTATAGAGAAAGACATAGCTGAAATTAGCTTAAGAATTAGTATGAACCAGCCACAGAAAATTAAAACAGAGTGCATCATCCAATCACTTTTTTTGTTTGTTTGTTTTTAGAGGCAGGGTTTCTCTGTATAGCTTTGGCTGTTGTGGAACCAGCTTTGTAGATCAGGCTGGCCTCGAACTCAGAAATCTGCCTACCTCTGCCTCCCGAGTGCTGGGATTAAAGGCATGCGCCACCACGCCCAGCTATCCAATCACTTTTTACAAAGCTTATTAATTTCTTTCTCTGAGACACAAACAAAAATGTCTTGGGAATGATACCATGGAAGCTGACAGTCTTTTAGAAAGTTATACTCTTCAAAATAACAATATACTACATTGATTTTTACATTTCTGTTTAGCCTTTGTATACATACACCTGTTTTTTTTTTTAAATCACAATTTGTGAAGCCTATAATCACAGAACTTGGATGAAGAAGAGCTTGAGGAAAGTCTGTGTCAGTAAATAAACAAAACTCACAACTTGCATATTCATACTTTATTTTTAGGGAAGTTAACAAGATGCAAAAATTATCTTTGAACATATCTGCTGACCCTTGTTCTCTCCTTATTCCTTAGAATTAACTGCTATGATGAGTTTGATAGTCATCCTCTTTAAAACTTTAAATGTATCAATAGAAAGAGTTATATATTATGGAATTTTGTTATGCAGCTTAGTGTTTTCAAGGTAACGTTAAGTAAAGACTGGTATAACTCAATACTTTACTATCTGTTGAAGTTTTGTCTGTTGCTATGAATTTAATATATGCAGGTCCCAAAGATCTGGTTGTCCCAAGATGAGGGGGCCCACATGTAGACCCAAGTGATGCTATGTGACCTTGTCACCAAGTTATTTCTGATTGATGCATAAAGATGCCAATAGCTAAGAGCTGGGCAGAACAAACATAGGCAGGATCAGAGGAGAATTGTGAGGAGGAAAGAGAAGAAGGTGACTAGAGTAATAGCCAACATGGGGTAAAAATCTTAAAATAATGGCCACATGGGTTGGCTAATTAAAGTTAAGAGCAGCCCAGATAAAACATGACAAATTATTTTATTTTATTTTTTTTAAGATTTATTTATTTTATGTATATGAGTACACCATTGCTCTCTTCAGACACACCAGAAGAGAGCATCCAAACCCATTACAGATGGTTGTGAGCCACCATGTGGTTGCTAGGAATTGAACTCAGGACCTCTGGAAGAGCAGTCAGTGCTCTTAACCACTGAGCCACCTCTTCAGCCCCTTTATTTTATTTTTTAATTTAATCTTTTTTTCTCTTTATTAGATATTTTCTTCATTTACATTTCACATGTTATCCAGAAATTTTCCCTTACCCTCCCGCGTCCCCGCCCTGCTCCCCTAGCCACCCCCTCCCACGTAATGACCCTGGCATTCCCCTGTTCTGGGGCATATAGAGTCTGTATGACCAAGGGGCTTCTCCTCCCAATGATGGCCAACTAGGCCATCTTCTTCCATATATGCAGCTAGAGACATGAGCACAGGGGGAACTAGTTAGTTCATGTTATTCTTCCTCCTAGAGGGTTGGGGACCCCTTCCGCTCATTGGGTACTTTCTCTAGCTCCTACCTTGGGAGTCCTGTGTTCCAACTAATAGCTGACTGTGAGCATCCACTTCTGTGTTTACCAGGCACTGGTATAGCCTCCCACAAGACAGCTATATCAGGTCCCTTTCAGCATTATCTTGCTGGCATATGCTATAGTGTTTATTTTGGTGGCTGATTATGGG
>LR753359.1:1088424-1119208 GCA_902729485.2 Mus minutoides | reverse complement strand
CTTTAGTTTGATAGTCTTCCTTCTCATCTACTCCTATTATCCTTAAGTTTGGTCTTCTCATTGTGTCCTGGATTTCCTGGATATTTTGTGTTAGAATCTTTTTGCATTTAGCATTTTCTTTGATTGTCTTGTCTATGCTCCCTATAGAATCTTCTGTGCCTGAGATTCTCTCTTCCATCTCTTGCAGTCTGTTGCTGATGCTCATATCTATGGTTCCTGATTTTTTTCCTATGGTTTCTATCTCCAGGGTTATCTTCTTTTGGTTTTTCTTAATTGTTTCTACTTCCATTTTTAGGTCCTGGATGGTTTTGTTCCATTCCAACACCTGTTTGGTATTGTTTTCCTGTAACTCTCTAAGTATTTCCTCTTTAAATGCTTCTAGTTGTTTATCTGTGTTTTCCTGTACCTCTCTAAGTTTTTCCTCTTTAAATGCTTCTACTTGTTTATCTGCGTTTTCCTGTATTTCCTTCTTGTAGTCCTCTATCATCATCATGATGAGTGACTTTATATCCATGTCCTGTTTTTCTGGTGTGCTGTTGTATCTAGGACTTGATGGGGTGGGTGAGTTTGGATCTGGTGATGCCAAGTACCCTTGGATTCTGTTGCTTCTGTTCTTATGCTTACCTCCTGCCATCTCTAACCAAGGAGACCTGTGGTCCCAAGACAGCCTGGGGGGTCCCGCGGAGAGTGCTCATAGCCAGTGTCGGAGCCCTGGGCTGCTGCGGGCGCACAGGACCAGACCGGAAGGGGGAGGGAGAGTCCGTCCTGGGTGGAACCTCTAACTCTGTCCTGGATGGTGATTCAGGTTGCACGGGATTGGGCAGGAACAGATGCTGTGTTCAGCTGCTCACCTGTGGTCCCAAGACAGGCTGGGGGTCCCGCGGAGAGTGTGCAGAGCCCGCGCCTGAGCCCTGGGCTGGTGTGGGCGCACAGGACCAGACCGGAAGGGGGAGGGAGAGTCCGTCCTGGGAGGAACCTTTAACTCTGTCCTGGATGGTGATTCAGGTTGCACGGGATT
The DNA here is from genome assembly GCA_902729485.2 of Mus minutoides. Lineage (NCBI taxonomy): Eukaryota > Metazoa > Chordata > Mammalia > Rodentia > Muridae > Mus > Mus minutoides. Next base: position 1,118,190 of record LR753359.1, on the reverse strand, counting down.
GGGCAGGAACAGATGCTGTGTTCAGCTGCTCACCTGTGGTCCCAAGACAGGCTGGGGGGTCCCGCGGAGAGTGTGCAGAGCCCGTGCCCGAGCCCTGGGCTGGTGTGGGCGCACAGGACCAGACAGGAAGGGGGAGCTAATCTTTTTTTTTTACAGTCTAGATTTTATCTCCCTCCTGATCTACCCTCTGACTGTTCCACATTTCATACCTCTTTCCCCCTGTACTGGCTAGTTTTGTGTCAATTTGACACAGCTGGGTTATCACAGAGAAAGGAACTTCAGTTGGGGAAATGCCTCCATGAGATCCAGTTGTGGGGTATTTTCTCTATTAGTGATCAAGGGGGAGAGGCCCTTTGTGGGTGGGACCATCTCTGGCCTGGCAGTCTTGAGTTCTATAAGAGAGCAGGCTGAGCAAGCCAGGGGAAGCAAGCCAGTCAAGAACATCCTTCCATGGCCTCTGCATCAGCTCCTGCTTCCTTACCTGCTTGAGTTCCAGTCCTGACTTCTTTGGTGATGAACAGCACTGTGGAAGTGTAAGCTGAATAAACCCTTTCCTCTCCAACTGCTTCTTGGTCATGATGTTTGTGCAGGAATAGAAACCCTGACTAAGACACCCCCTATCTCCATAAGTATGTCCCCAACCCCACTTCCTACTCCCTACCCCCACCAGACCTCCTACTCCCTGGCACTTCCAGTCTCTTGAGGGTTAGGTGCATCTTCTCTGACTGAGTCCAAACCAGGAAGTCCTCTGCTGTATATGTGTTGGGGGGGGGGGCGCATATCAGCTGGTGTATGTTGCCTGGTTGGTGGCCCAGTGTCTGAGAGATCACAGGGATCCAGGTTACTTGAGACTGCTAGTCTTCCTACAGGGTAGCCCTCCTCCTCCCAGGGGTCAGCAGCTTCTGTTCATTGGTTGGGTGTAAATATCTGCATCTGACTCTTTTAGCTGCTTGCTGCATCTTTCAGGAGGCAGTCATGATAGTCCCCATATTGTGAGCACTCAATAGCCTCAGTAATAGTGTCTGGTCTTGAGGCCTCCCCTTGAGCTGGACCCAAATTTGGACCTGTTGCCAGATCTTCTTTTCCTCAGGCTCTTCTCCATTTTTGTCACTGTAGTTTTTTCAGACAGGAACTAATATGGGTCAGAGTTTTAGCTGTGGGATGGCTGCCCCATTCCTCACTTGATGCCCCGCCTTTCTACTGGAGGTAGGCTCTATAAGTTTCCTCTCCCCATTGTAGGCCACTTCATCTAAGGCCCCTCCCTTTGAGTCCTGAGGTCTCACCTCCCAGGTCTCTGGTGCATTCTAGAGGGACTCCCTACCTCCTACCTCCAGAAGTTGCTTGTTTCCATTCTCTTTGCTAGCCCTCAGGACTTCAGTCCTGTTTCCCCCACCCAATACCAGATCAGCAATGGTGTACTCATATCCCTGTCCCCTTTCCCACCCAGGACCCTCCTTCCCTCCTCCCTCCCTCCTCCTTCCTGTGATTGCTTTTTTCTTCCTTCTAAGTGGGATTGAGGCAAGACTTGTTAATCTTTTTTGAGTTCTGTGGTTTGTATCCTGTGTATTCTGTACTTTTTTTTTTTTTTTTTGGCTAGTATCTACTTATTAGTGAGTACATACCATGCATAACATGACAAATTATACAATGAGATTATTGACTGGGAAGTAGACATAATAGCATAGAGGATAGATGTCTGCCCAGCTCCTGTGCTGATTAAGACTTATTATAAAGATTATTTGTCTTTTATCCAGGAACTAAATGGTCAAATACATGATTAAAAACCCTGGGTTGGGATTAAATACTGCAACAACACCTACCTTGCTAAATAAATTTCTACCTCTAAAAAATAAATTAAACATCTATTATTACTTATAAAACTCTGGCCATGTTCTTTTGTCTGAGTAAGAATCTATTTTATAAAGATATCATACTTTACCTATGTCTTTATTGATGAGCATGTGGGAGCACCATGTACATGTCCTATGGGTACATAGTCAAATGCTTCTCTGGACTGTATACTTGGAAATTAAAATGCTGGACTGCAGGGTTGTTGCCTTACATAATTTTCTTGATGATGTTCTGCTTTGTTCCCAAGAATCTGTGCCAGTTTACATACTCACAACAGAATAGGAGATAATCCATTTACTCACTGATAATTGCCACACTTTTTAATTATGGTTAGCCTGATGAGTCAAAGATGCTATCTTATTGTAACTTTAATTTCCATTTCTCTGATTACTGGTAAGATTGAGAAAATTTTCATATGTTTATTGGCCATTTGCATTTCTTCTGGGTTCACTATATACCTAAATCATCTCTGCTGATTTTTCCCTGTATACAGAAAAAAGCACACTCAAAAAAATTTATGCATAAAAAGAAGCTGCAAGGAGAGGGAAATCATCCTCAGTATTGTTTACTAGAAAAGTTCTCCTTAATATACCTGAGAAAGATGACTTCATTGTAATTTCAAAGAGAAGGTGGTTTTCATTTCTTTGTTCTCTACATACTTGATATAGTTGAAAAACACCTTCAAAACAGAAACAAATCTGGTGTAGCTTCTTCAAGAAGAGAGTTAGTATACTTAAGATGAATATTACACTACTTGCATCTTAGACTTTGGAATCAAAAGAAACTAACTTCCTCTTTCTGGTGCTTACTAGAGGGACCTTGACAATACCATTGAGTGTTTCTTAGCTTTCACAATACTTCTAACTTTTCTTGGTCTTCCCATCTTGAGTTCTTTTTTCTGTTACTGTCCTTGTTATCATTATTGGTAACTTTACACCATCTGCTTAATGACAGTTCTACAGTGCTACAGTTCTACAGTTCATAATTCTACAGTTCTTTTCCTCTATGTTCCCTGCTATTTCTTGTGACCCATTAGTGAAGTATCTCTTGGAACAATGGTATTACTAACAAATCAGCCTCGGAATTTTAAATGCTTCCCTTGCTAGCCGAAACAGTTTCTCATACTTGCATGTCATCATCCCCTGTACTAATTCTCAGAGTCCATAGTTGTAGTTGTGTGAGCTTTCTTAACTTTGTGTCAAAATACCTGACAATCAGTTGAAAGGAGAGGGAGTCATTTGGGGTTGTAGTTTCTCTCTCTCTCTCTCTCTCTCTCTCTCTCTCTCTCTCTCTCTCTCTCTCTCTCTTTTGGTTTTTGGTTTTTGGTTTTCAAGACAGGATTTCTCTGTGTAGCCCTGGCTGTCCTGGAACTCACTTTGTAGACCAGGCTGGCCTCGAACTCAGAAATCCACCTGCCTCTGCCTCCCAAGTGCTGGTATTAAAGGCATGTGCCACCACCGCCTGGCAGGGTCATAGTTTCTGAAAGTTAAATCCATCATAGTGGGAAGGCCATGACACATGACAGGAAAGTAGAGAGGATGAGTATAGATATGTATAACTTTCCAAAGCCATTCCATAAACATCTATTTCCCCAAGCCAGACTATCTCTCCTAAAATTTCTACCTCCTCCCAAAATAATGATACCAACTAGGAACCAAAAGCCTTCCACATGTGGACTAGTGTGTGACATTACAGATTTAAACTATTAGAATCCAGATTATTGTTCTTGGTGCTACTCCAAAAAGCCTTAAAAATCTAGCCATATACTCCTGAGTCTATCTCTGATCCAGGAGCAACTACAAAGATCAGAGAGGTCACCCCCTGCTTTCAAAAGAACTGAACCCCTCCCCAGTTACTGCCTAGGATCCACGGAAACTTGACTGTGTTCATGCATTCACTAAGTCTCCCTCCCCTCTCCAGATTTTCTGTGATACCTATCATCTGGCTTAAATCCTGCCTCATTCCTTTGTCACCTAGCATAGCCTTATGGTATAAGACTTAAATTTTTTTTTTTCAAAATGTATATACATTACATCCCAACCACAGTTTCCTCTACCTCCACTCTTCCCAGTCCATTTTCTTGCTGCCTGAGATCCACTCTTCCTTTGGCCCCCATCAAAAAAATAAATAAAATTAAAAAATAAAATAAAAAGAGCATACCTCCCAGGGATATCAACTGAACATGGCATAAGAAATTACAATACTACTAGGCACACACCCTCATATCAAGGCTGGAAAAGGCAACCTGGTATGAGGTAGAGGGTCCCAAGAACAGGCAAAAGAGTCAGACACCCCCCACTCCCACTGTTAGGAGTCCCACAAAAACACAAAGCTACACAACCAAACCATATAAGCAGAAAACCTAACTCAGACCCACACAGGCTCCATGATTCTCAGTTCAGTCTCTTGAGCCACAATGAACCCTGCTTAGTTGATTTGGTGGATCATGTTGTCATGGTAGAACTCAAATCTCTAACGGTAGGCACTGCACTTTGACTGGTGGGAATGATGTGCCTCCTTCTTCATCCCTCCACCCCACCATACTATATGGAATCTCAAATCTCTTACCCTGAAGGAAAATTCCTATCACTACTTTTCTTTTAAACTTATCCTCTTTCTACCCCCTCAACAAACATCACAGAAAAATATGTAACAAGACCTGTGAAATCAAATATCCTATTTAGTTTATCTCCACTTTTTGCAAGTTGAGAATTAATTCTGACACCACTATCTCCTAACGACGCCTCACTTCACTTGTTTTTTCCAGGACAACTTCCTGTTTCCTTTTTGTCTTTTGGATTTCTCTTTTATTTTGCAATTAGGCCTTGACTTTTTCCAATTGTCCGAGTGAACAGTGTGATTTTCTTTTTTTCTTTTTTTTTTTTTTTTTTTTTTTTTTTTTTTTTTTTTTTTTTTTTTTTTTTTTTCCTTTTTTTTTTTTTTTTTTTTTTTTTTTTTTTTTTTTTTTTTTTTTTTTTTTTTTTTTTTTTTTTTTTTTTTTTTTTTTTTTTTGGTTATCTATGCATGGTTTCATCAGCCCATTTGTACTCTTTATTGAGATAAATCCATATGTTATAAGTACTATTCATTATTAAAATATGAAATTCAGCGAGTTTTTACATATGTACAGACTTGTACAATCAATAATAGTCTGCTTTCAAAATGTTTTCATTATCCAGTTTCATCTCTATGAAGCTACCCTGTAAACATTAATAGTCATTATTCATTTCTATCCCTGAAGCTTTTATAGCTACCACTCTACTTTTTGTCCCTATGTACTTGTTCATTAGGACTATTTTATATGATTAGAATAATTTAATATTGTGGTATTTTCTGTTTAACTTTTTCCACATAGTATAATGCTTTCAAAGTAGATCCGTGTTACAGCACTTACCAGTATTTCATTATTTTGGGGACAGAATAACATTTATTATACATGGTTACAGCATGTTTTATCCTTTCATTGGGTCATGGAAATATGAATTGTTTTTCCACATTTGCATATTATAAATAATGTCCTTATTAAAAATCCATGTCTATTTTTTTTCTATATCCATCAGGACTTGAGTTGATTTACTGCTAACTTTTAAAGAAACTAGAAAATCATTTTCCAAATTTCAAATACTGGTTGTATCTCATCATTCTGCTTTCTCTACATTTTTAGCAAAAATGATTAGTCTTTCTTTTGTTATTGCCTCTCTAGTGCCTGGGAAATAGTATGTAATCTTCATATGTATTTCCCTATTGGATAGTTATGCTGATAAATTTTCATAGCTATCTACATTTTCTTAGAAAAAAATTCTATTCTAGTACTTTGCTCATTTATAACTAAAAGTTCTTACTGGTGATTTAAAAGAGCTCTTTGTGTATTGTAGATACTACTTAATTACCAGAAACATCATTTCTAAGTATCCCATCCTATAGGTGTCTTTTGCTTTTGAGCATAGGTATTTTGAACTTTGAGGAAATCCAAGTTATCTATTTTTTTCTTTGGTTGCTCATGCTTTTAGTACCATACTTAAGATTTAATTGCTACATCAGTCATCCTGATGTATCTCTATATTTCTTCTAAAAGTTTTATAATTTTAGCCTATAGTTACCTAGTGCCACACATGATTTATTGAAAGCAGCACCCTTTAAATAACAGAATATAGCAACCTTCAAAATCAGCAGCTACTCTTCTCCCTGGATTTGTTGTGATCAATGCTTACTATCTTTGTTATTGCTTACTTTGAGACTTTTATGAATTCATTTTAAAATGTACATATGCTTCTCTTTGTGTGTGTGAGGGTTTTTTTTGTTTGTTTTTTGGTAGTTGTGGGGATAAATAAAACCTAGAAAAGTTGTGTGTGTGTGTGTGTGTGTGTGTGTGTGTGTGTGTGTGTATGCATGTGTGTGTGCTGTGCTGTGCACTTATTTTATTACCAAGCTATACCATAATAGTTTCTTTTCTGTTAGCTTTATTGTTGCCTAAGTTTTGTACTGAGAGTTTCTTAAATTTCTAGAACTGTGACATATGTGTGTGTATATGTGTGTATGTGTGTGTGTGTGTGTGTGTGTGTGTGTGTGTGTGCTTTGACAACTCAGCCAGGAAGTTTATAAGCCTACAGTGAGTGGGCTTTCCCTCCAGTTTATACAAAGTCTTCATATCAGATAAGGGGAATGCTTGGGGCTTTCTTGGTTCTTGAATTTGAGCACAGAAGTGGAAACACAGAGAGCTATGGAATCTATTTCTCTCACTGTTTATTTGGTCATTCATTCATTCATTCATTCATTCATTCATGTATTCATTTGGCCTAGTTATTCTTTTTTTTTTTAAATACTCATATCTCAGTATATTCAAGAGGCACAAAACTATATCTAACAAATCCCATAAATTCTTGTAAGCTAAACACCAATACTTCTAGAACATCTATGATGAGACATACTCAGCTACTACATGTGGAGCGATTCAGTTTTATTACATATGGAGCGATTCAGTATGATTTATTACATGGTGCTTAGTCTTTGGCAAGAAGCCACTAATGCCAATGTATCTTTTAGTATAATGACAGGAGAAATTACAATAAAAATCCAAGATACAACAAAATAAGCATAAAAAGCAACATTTACATGAGATGAAATTTTTAAATATACATGTACAATAAGAATGGCTTGTGACATGGAAACAACTTCTAAATGTGATGTCAATCTATGATTATAGAGTGGTATTTATACATACCTTCTACATAGACAAGAATTAACATCTGGTAACCTAAAAGTGTTATGAAAATAGTTTAAAGGGCATGGAGACAAGAAATGTTAGAAAAAAAATCAGGTAGAGAGAAAAGTTAACAAAAAAGTATAATATAAAAGTTTTTTGTTTATAGAAGAGAATGACAGTTTTTTAAAAAAAAAAAGGGGGGGGCAAGAAAAAAAAATCTCAATATTCACAAAAAGTCATTTTCCTTCCACTCATGAATCTCAAAGGCTTGAAAACAAGTCACTTCTTATGCTTCCTGGCATATTACAAGTAATTATCAACTCACCAGTGCATGTATATAATTCAAAGTGAAAGAAAAAACTACCTGATTTGATACAAAAAGATAAAAAATTAAAATCAATGTAATGATAGTGCACTTTTTGTTTTTAATTCTTTCTAAGTTCATTTCTTGTTTCCATCTCCTGTACTTAAGTAATCCTCCATCTCACACAGCTTCAAGGTGATTTTCTTGGGGCTAGAGAAATGGCTCAGTGCCATTTCTTGCACAGAAGTCTTGCAGCAAACATGATTGGGTTCTAGCACACATATGGGACAGCTCACAGCCATTAACTCTAGCCCCAGGGGCTCTGACACGCCCTCTTCAGGAACTACATGGATGTGCACAGATCCATACAAACTCATGCATCTACACACAATTTTAAAAATTAACTAAAACAGCGATAATATTCTAAAGCAAAAAGGTGAAGCACGGAGGCCAAAACAGTTTCTGTGAGAATACTGGGCTGGGGCTGGAGAGATGGCAGTTAAGAGCACTTACTGCCTGAGTTCAATTCCCAGCAACCACATGGTGGCTCACAACCATCTGTAATGGGATCCGATGCCCTCTTCTGGTGTGTCTGAAGACAGCTGCAGTGTACTCATATAAATAAAAAAAAAATAAATCTTAAAAAAAAATGCTGGATGATACACACCTTTAATCCAAGCACTAAGGTAGCAGAGACAAGACCAGCCTGATCTAGAGTTCTAGGATTGGCCTGGTTATTCTTTGTCCCATACCTCAGGCAGTTGCATTGTTCGCCAGTTGCTGCTGATAATTTTCCTAAATGTCTCCAGGAACTTTTCTGCCTTGCTTGCACTGGGATTAAGAAGTTAAGTTTGTGCATATCATCTATGCCCCAGTATAGGAGAATACCAGGGCCAGGAAGCAGGAGTGGGTGGTTTGGGGAGTAGGGGAAAGGGGGAAGGGATAGGGGATTTTCAGAGGGGAAACTAGGAAAGGGGTTACCATTTGAAATGTAAATAAAGAAAATATCTAATTAAAAAAAAAAGGTATTTCAGAAAAAAAGAAGTTAAGTGTGCCTAGAGCTCATCATTCATAATGAGATTTAGTTATATTTTTAAATAAATGCATCAATGAGTCTCAGATTTTAACAAACTTTTGATTAATTTTCAGAGTTCTGAAAACATTGATTTTGATCTTTTTTACTCATGTCTTCCTTGTCTTTAATGGGAAACAGGCTTTGTGGAATTTCTTTCTTTACCTTTCCGCCTGACATCACCACTGTTAAACTAATATTGATTTCTGTATCTGCGTTCACATTTTACTTGACCTTCACCTGAATTTCCCTTGGTGAATACTTCAAATTTAATATATTTTAAATATAACTAGTAGTCTCCTTCTATGAATTTTCTCCTTTGTCCAATGCCCCTGTTAAAGGCTCACTTTTAAGCTGTGGAATATTAAGCTGGATAAGCAGATGGAGGAGACATCAGAATTGTAGTAGGATCTAACTATAATTATCTGCATTAATCTGATACTGCTGGGTGTGAAATGAATGAAAACATGAAGGATGAGAAGTAGAGGAACTTGAGTCACAGTAACATGACATCAAATGTCCCACTGACCCCCAAAATCTTTGATACACTTGAATAATTCTTTTCACATGATAATTAATTGCTTTTTCTACACACCAACTGAATTGTGACTCACCTTAATGAATACCTTACTTGTATTAGGTGCTCAACAAATGTCTGTTTAATAATAACATAAAGCTTAATTAAATAACATGAATATGTCCTTCCAAATGAATATGTACTTCCTTCTCTTCCTTCTCCCTCCTATAAATTAGAAAATTAGTCTACTTACAAGCTGGAATTTTCTTCAGTAACTTATGAATATAATTACATTATTCAATATTTCATTGACATGCCAACCTGAATTATATACCAAAGAGAGATAAAATGGGAGTTTGTTATGTGATGTAAAGTCCAATACAATTTCATACCCCCTTGGGCATATTCAATAAATATTAATTGTATTAGGAATCAAATTAGCAAATGAAGGCTGATTATGTTTTGCCCAGCTTTTATGTTTCATAAAAAATTGACAAAGACCACTAGAAATCAATGACAGATATTGCCACAATAAGATGAACAACACAATTATTAAGAAGAAAATGTTTTCCACAGAACTGTATTTAAGAAGGGAAACCTTTCAACTAGGACTTTAAGAAAAAAATTATAAGAAGGTTCAGGATGTTATGCATATTCTTTTATGATTTTACTCATTTTCGAAACCTTCATAAATTAATAGTGAATTTACATAATTTTAACCCTACCCTCTCCTCCCCCTTCAGACTTTATTAATTTTACCCCAATAAGTTTATGACCTTTTATTCTTTAATTATTATTGTTTTACACATATACATTCCTTATTCTATTTAGTGCTGCTTATCTATCTATCTATCTATCTATCTATCTATCTATCTATCTATCTATCTATCTAACCACTTGGGATTGGATAAACTTTCAGGGGCTGATCCCTTAAGAAGACCGATTCATTCATATTCTCTCTCTCTCTCTCTCTCTCTCTCTCTCTCTCTTTCTCTCTCTCCTTCCTTCCCTCTCCTTACTCCCTTCCTCACCCTCCATTTCTCTCCCCTTCTCCCTCTTCTCTTCTCCATCCACCCTGAGACTTCATAATCATCTTGCAAAAAATATTTCTCCTTAGAATATACCCAAGATATACTCTTACTCCCTCTATAGCTTCGTCATTTTGTATACTGTACACATCAGAAATATTAGATAATTTATTTGGCAATTATAACAAAATATTCCTGCCTACTGTAGTCAGCCCTCAGAAGGCCAATGTTTCAGATTATTATTATTATTATTATTATTATTATTATTATTATTATTATTATTTGGTTTTTTCGAGACAGGGTTTCTCTGTATAGCCCTGGCTGTCCTGGAACTCACTTTGTAGACCAGGCTGGCCTTGAACTCAGAAATCCACCTGCCCCTGCCTCCTGAGTGCTGGGATTAAAGGCGTGCACCACCACGCCCAGCTTCAGATTAATTTTGTATTGCTGATACTAAACATTGATCTTACCTTTTTCAAGAACATTTTGTTGATAAACATTAGTGATAAGGACTTGGAACTCATATAAGAACTATCCTCACACCTCTTCCTGTTGTTTACTAGCTTAAATGTTTTACTTATGATGATCCCTTCTATCTTTTCACAAGTTAGTTCTCTTCTGCCACTGCAACCTACTATGTCTTCATCTCTTGTCTTTACCTGTTTTTACTCATCAGATTCCTGCATATCATTTGATTTGTCTCAATGTCTTCATGAGGCCCACCACAAGTTTGTGGATTCTGTTGTGAAGACATGCAGGTACAGCCTTGGAAAGAGATCAGTAAAGAAGGCCTCATCTGCAGGTGGCCATCTGTACAACCACTGAAGTTACTCAGGTTAGCTGGACGAAGCACCAATAAAAATAACAAGCATGGCTTTTCTCTTAGAAAAAAAGGTAATAGAAGTAGTTTTCCCTGATTTTGTTTTGTTTTTATAGCTAAGGAGCAGTAGAAACACTGGATTTAACAAATATATAAGAAGACCCTGAAGTGTAGACAGAATGACAACAGACCAAAGATGGCAAAAAAGGTTCAAAACAACTAAAAAAAAGACTTCTGTCTCTGGTCAGAGAAGGAGGAACGTGTTAGAGGCAAGCACATGAAGAGAGGGAACATTTAGAATAGTAAATGTTTTAGTCCAAACATGACATTAGGTAAGACTAAGATCACACCTCTAGGACACTCGTCACTGTGGAAAAATATGTAGTGTAGAGGCCATATGGGGAATAATAAACTAGCTCTGACTCTTCCCTCAAGAATGTATCTGCAGAACCCTAGTAAGCCTCCATCTTCCCACTTACACCCTGCAGAGAAATCCTTTATCTCCTGGCACCAATGGAGGCTGAATAATGTAGTTGTATACTATATATGGAAAGAGAAAGTTTCTGTCATGCCATAATGAACAGTGCCAGTGAATGCTTGCTAAAAATAGATCGAAATAAGACCCAGAGCCTCACAATAGAACACTCTAAAGTCCAGGGGTATCATTCTGTTATAATCTTGATTAGAATGGTGGTGAAACAAATCTACATATGGAATCAAATAACATGAAATTAGGCACATGCATTATTTGAATGTCAACTTCCTGGTTTTAATATTGTATTATCATTATATTAGCTATGACCATTGTGAAAATAGATGATTATATATGTGACTCGTACACACTATCTTTGTTACATCTTGTGAATCTATACATTATTTAAAAATAAAAAGGTAAAATAGGATAGTTTTCTGGTTCTCTAGAGAAGTGGAGAAAGAAAGGGAAAGAGAGGGGAGGGTGATATGAAATTTGCACTTCCAGACCCAGTATCAGAATCAGGGAATATCTGAGGAAAAGAATGTACAGGGACTGAAATGAAACTCCAAGAAGGAATCCTGGAGAGAGTGATCATTTTGAGAATTATAATGGAGGGAAGCTATATCAGTGTGTAAAATATCCAAAGCCCATGATTGTGTTTGATAATGTTAATAATTGCCCAAAGCAAAGCAAACAAACAAACACAAATGAAAACAAAACAAAAATGAGAGAAGCATGGACTGAATAAATTAATAATGGAGAGTGGCTGGTCCCAATATGTGACTTATTGGCAACAGTAGAGAAGGCAATTAGTAAAAGGGCTTTGAGGGGGACTAAGAAATCACTTGATTTCTATAGAGGTACCTGTCAGGCTCTCCTAGTTGAACTTTATAGGGTGATACACACACACACACACACACACACACACACACACACACACACACACATACATCTTCTGGCATTTCAAATAGTAGAGAAGGAAGGCATTAAAACTTGAGATGTCAGTGTGACTGATTTGTGTTGCGATGACTAGGCTTATCTATACATGGGAATCTACTGAAGTTTTTTGACTTCTTTCATTGCCTTCCTGCTTCTTCACAGAGTTCTTTTAAAAATGTTAATATAGCATGTTATTGTAAATGAGCTATAATATCATGTTATTATACCTGGTTTAGAGAGCTCAGGAGACAAGTACAGAGGCAGGATCAAAGCAGTGGGATCATTTTAAGATAGGTCTCAGCAAAATACTAGGGGAAGATGAAGCAGATGATAAGGTGAACTACCCTAGAGAGAAAGGACTGAGGATGCTGCCACTTCAAGTTTCATCTCAGGTTGCCTGGCTAGTTCCACAGGCCCTGAGTATTGCTCAGTGTATAGATATGTTAGTCCAAATGAGTATAGTATTCTTGGACCTATCTGTAATACACAGTGATGCAGCACTCCAATAAAAATACACTTACTGCCTGGCGACTCTGCTCCAACACACACTAGTATGCAATTCAGAAAATAATATATGGAAAGTATATCTCATATAATAGTCAACAACCTATAAAATCACTCCATGAAGAGTTACAGACAGATATTGTATAAAAACTACAAAGCTGAAGTAGCTACTTCAATATTAAAACTAATGCAAAATGCATTAAGTATCCACCTTGCGACATTTTTGAAGTGAATAAATTCAGTCAATGCTTTTGTAACAGTTATGTGAACTTTAGGGCATCAAGCCATCAGATATTTATTGACCATCTACAAAGCAAAGGATTTTATGTCTTAAGGTTCACAGAAGGTACTCATTTTGCCCAAGTTTTTAAAAGAATGTTTATCTGTACATGTGTGTATGTGTGTAGACACTGCCTCTTAAAATCTATTCCAGTCTTGTCTGGCCACAGTGGGAGGTGATGCAACTTACCCTGTAGAGATTTCTGCCCCAGAGAAGGGTGATGCCCAGGGATTCACCCTTTCAGAATTGAAGGGGAGGGTGAATGGTATAGAACTCTTGGAAGAGAGGGCCAGGAGGGGGTAACATTTGGAATATAAATAAATAAAATATTTAAAACAAATCAAACAAACAAACAAACAAACAAACAAACAAACAAAAAAACCTCAAGTAACAGCACTTGCTGGAGAGGATGTGGAGCAAGGGGAATACTCTTCCATTGCCAGTGATGGGCAAATTTGTACAACCACTTAGGAAATCAATTTGGTGGTTTCTCAAAACAGTGGGGGTAGTTCTACCTTAAGACCCAGCTAGATTACTTCTGGGCATATACCCAAAAGAACTATTCCCAATTTTCTGACGAACCACCAGATTGATTTACAAAGTGGTGGTACCAGATGGCATTTCTACCAGCATGGAGGAGTGTTTCTCTTTCTTCACATTCTTGCCAGCATCTGCTGTCACCTGAGTTTTGATCTTAGCCATTCTGATTGGTGTGAGGTGGAAGCTCAGTGTTTTTCATTTGCATTTCCCTGATGACTAAGGATGTTGAACATTTTTTCTTCTCAGCCATTCAGTATTCCTAAGTTGAGAATTCTTTGTTTAGCTCTTTACCCCATTTTTTAAATTGGGATTTTGGTTTTCTAGAGTCTAACTTCTTGAGTTCTTTGTATGTTTTGGATATTAGCCCTCTATAAGATGTAGTAAAGATAAAGGTAAATATCTTTGCCTAATCTGTATGTGACCATTGTGTCCTATTGACAATGCTCTTTGCCTTACAGAAGCTTTTCAATTTCCTGAGGTCCCATTTGTCAATTTTTGATCTTAGAACCCGAGCCATTGGTGTTGTGTTCAGGAAACTTTCTCCCGTGCCTATGTGTTTGAAGCTCTTTCCAACTTTTCCTTCTATTAGATTCAGCATATTTGGTTTCATTTGGAGGTCATTAATTCACTTGAACTTGAGCTTTGTACAGGGAGATAAAAATGGATCAATTTGCATTCTTCTGCATGAAGACCTCCAGTTAGACCAGAACCATTTGTTGAAAATGCTGTCTTTTACCATATCCTGACCCACTACACTGAGCAGTTGCTAAGAACATCACCACCCCCTCTGAAGTCCCACAGCTGCTGCTAGAAGCCCCATAGACTTGGGATCCATCACCCACCAAAACCCTCGCCCTCATGAATACCTCCCAAATATCCACCAAACCACTCGCCCCTTCTGCCCCTTCTGTCCCCTCTGTCCCTTCTATCCCTTATGCCCCTTCTGCCCCTTCTGCCCCTTCTGTCCCTTCTGCCCCTTCTGCCCCTTCTGCCCCTTCTGCCCCTTCTGTCTGGTCCTTTCTGCTGGGGCAGAGTCTTAGCTGGTGTGCTCTAGTGAAGACACCATATCCTGACTTATTCTAGAGGACCTGTTGCAAACAGAGCAGTAGAGGATCCACTGCACTCAGAGCCATTGAAGATCAGCTGCACTCAGAGCAGTTGGACAACAGTTTGACTGATCCACTGAAGAACCAACAGTATGAAGGCCTACCAGGAGATCTACTGCAGTGCTCTGCCTCTGTGAAGATTCCCCAGTTGGAAGGCCCCACAGGTGGTATGCTACAGTCAAGGATACAGGCCTACCAGGAGACCTGAAGCATCCTAGGGATAAAAGAGGCAGACTCCAAACAGTCACACAGTCCAAAAAACACCAGAAATATCCAGATGGTGAAAGGCGAGCACAAGACCATAAGCAACAGAAGCTTAGGCATCATCAAAACCCAGTTTTCCTACCACAGCAAGCACTTAATACAACGACACAACTGAAAATAGGGAATCTGTAATAAAATCCTATCTCATGAAGATAATAGAGTCCTTTAAGGAGGGTATAAATAACTCACTGAAAGAAATACAGGAAAACACAGGTAATCAGGTGAAGGAATTGAATAAAATGATCCGCGACCTAAAAGTGGAAGTAGAAACAATAAAGAAAACCCAAATAGAGGCAAACCTGGAAAAGGAAAACCTAGCAAAGAGGTCAGGAGTTACAGATGTAACTATCACCAACAGAATACAAGAAATAGAAGAGAGAATATCAGATGTAGAAGATACTGTAGAAGAGATAGACACAACTGTCAAAGAAAAATCAGAACAAAAAACTCCTAACCCAAAGCATGCAGGAAATTCAGGACACAATGAAAACACCAAATCTAAGAATAATCAGAATAGAGGAGAATGAAGATTCCCAGGCCAAAGACCTGAACATGTCTTCAACAAAATCATAGAAGAAAACTGCCCCAACCAAAAGAAAGAGATGGCCATAATGGTACAAGAAGCCTATAGAACACCAAATGAGTGGGATGAGAAAAGACAATCCTCTCATCACACAATAATCAAAACACAAAACATACAGATCAGAGAAAGAATGTTAAAAGCTGCAAGGGAAAAATCCACCTAACATACAAAGATAGACATATCAGAATTACACCAGACTTCTCAACAGAGACTATAAATGCCAGAAGAGTTTGGTCAGAGTTGATGCAGACTCTAAGAGAACATAAATGCCACCCCAGGCTACAATACCCTGCAAAAATCTCAATCAGCATAGATGGAGAAAACAAAATATTCCAGGACAAAGCCAAATTCAAACCGTATCTATCTACCAATCCATCCCTACAGAGGATCCTAGAAGGAAAACTCAAACAAGAGGAAGGTACCTCCACCAAAAAAAGGATGAGATATTAAGCATCTCACAACAAAGCCAAAAGTAGAGAACCATAATCACATAAAGCCACCAACAAAAACAAACATAATCAGGAACCAACTGTCATCTCTCTTTAATATCTCTTATTATTAGTGGACTCAACTCACCTATAGAAAGACATAAGCTAACAGACTGTATATACAAACAAGATCCAGCACTTTGCTGCATACAAGAAACACACCTGAAAAACAAAGACATGAACTATCTCAGAGTAAAAGGATGAAAAAAGGCCTTCCAAGCAAAGGGTCCAAGGAAGCAAGCAGGAGTTGCTATCCTAATATCCAGTAAAATAGACTTTCAACCAAAAGTTATCAAGCATGATGAAGAAGGACACTTCATATTCGAGGGAAAAATCCACCAAGAGAGTCTCAATTCTGAACATCTATGCCCCAAATGCAAGAACACGCAAATTCATAAACTTTACTAAAGCTTAATACACACATTGAACCCCACACAATAATAGTGGGAGACTTCAACACCCCACTCTCACCAAAGAACAGGTCATTGAAACAGAAACTAAACAGAGACACAGTGAAACTAAGAGAGGTAATGAATCAAATGAATTTAACAAATATCTACAGAACATTTCATCCTAAAACAAAAGAATACACCTTCTTCTCAAGACATCATGGTACTTTCTTCAAAATCAACCATATAATTGGTCACAGAACAGTCCTCAGCAAATACAAGAAAATTAAAATAATACCATGCATCCTATAAAATCACCATGGCCTAAGTCTGGTCTTCAGTAACAGCAAAACTACAGAAATCCCACATATATGTAGAAACTGAACAACTCTTTGCGCAACAATAACTTGGTCAAGAGGATAAATGAATAAACAATAAAAGATTTTCTGGAATGTAATAAAAATTTTGGCACATCATACCCAAACTTATGGGACACAATGAGAGCAGTACTAAGAGGAAAGTTCATAGTCAAACTCAGGGCTGAATTCAACCAATAGAAGCAAAGAAAACAATAGAGAGAATGAACAAAACCAGAAGCTGGTTCTTTGAGAGAATTAACAAGATAGATAAACCTCTACGCAAACTAAGGGCTGAGAGGAAGTATGCAAATTAACAAAATCAGAAATGAAAAAGGGAGACATAACAACAGAATTAGAGGAAATTCAAAAAAATCGTCAGATCTTACAATTAAAGCCTATATTCCATAAAACTGGAAAATCTAGATGAAGTGGATAGTTTTCTAGAAAGATATTACATACCAAAGTTAAATCAAGAGCAGGTAAGCTATCTAAACAGGCCCATGTCACACAGGGAAATAGAAGTCATTAAAAACCTCCCAACTGGGGGCTGGTGAGGTGGCTCAGCAGGTAAGAGCACCCGACTGCTCTTCCAAAGGTGATAAGTTCAAATCCCAGCAACCACATGGTGGCTCACAACCATCCGTAACGAGATCTGGCTCCATCTTCTGGAGTGTCTGAGGACACCTACAGTGTACTTACATATAATAAAGTAAAATTAAAAAAAAAAACCAAAAAACAAAAAAAAAAAACCTCCCAACCAAACAAAGCCCAGGACCAGATGGATTTAGTTCAGAATTCTACCAGACCTTCAAAGAAGACCTGACACCAATTTTCCTCAAACTATTCAATAAAAGAGAAACAGAAGGAACATTACCTAACTTGTTCTATGAAGGCACACTTACTCTGATACATAAACCACACAAGGACCCAATCAAAAAAGTAGAACTTCATATCAATCTTGCTTATGACTATTTATGCAAAAATAATAAAATTATTGCAAACTAAATGCAAGAACACATCAAACCCATCATTCCCCATGATCAAGTAAGCTTCATCCCAGGGATTCAAGGTTGGTTTAATATATGAAAATCCATTAAATAATCTACTATATAAACAAACTCAAAGAAAAAAATCACATGATCATCTCCTTAGATGTAGAAAAAAGCATTTGACAAAATATAGCACCCTTTAATGTTAAAAATATTGGAGAAATCAGGAATTCAAGGCCCTTACCTAAACATAATAAAAGCAATTTACTGCAAGCCAACAGCCAATATCAAATGAAATGGAGTCATTTTTGAAGCAATCCCACTGAAATTGGGACAAGACAAGAATGCCCATTTTCCCCATATCTATTCAATATAGTACTCGAAGTACTAGCTAGAAAAATAAGACAATAAAAGGAGATCAAGGTGATACAAATTGGCATAGAAGAAATAAAGGTATCATTTTTTTGCAGATGATATGATAGAATAAATAAGCTACCCCAACAATTCTACCAGAGAACTTCTCCAGCTGATAAATAACTTCAGCAAAGTGGCTGGATATAAAATTAACTCAAATATATAGCCTTCCTTTACACAACTGATAAAAAGGGATTTTACATAAAATAAGAGATTTTCGGTTCTCTGTACAATTTTTATTACTTATCTCGTGTTTTATAAATACTCATTTACTATTAATAATTGTTTGTGTTCTTTTTTCTTTTAAAACTTTTTTTTTGGCTAAAGAGTGACTAACAATGTTTTGACAGTAATATGTCCTAAATTTTCTGAGATAGCTTTCCTTTTAAGAGTTAATTCAAAGAAATACTGTATGTTAGTGCCACTAATTACATTTTTTCTATATTGTAACTCTGACTTGTCTGTTTTGAATAATAACCCTTTCACAAGCTATATAAGAAATATCAATTTTGCTTTTCCATGCATAATATTTACCA
Source organism: Mus minutoides (assembly GCA_902729485.2). NCBI lineage: Eukaryota > Metazoa > Chordata > Mammalia > Rodentia > Muridae > Mus > Mus minutoides. Next base: position 1,099,529 of record LR753359.1, on the reverse strand, counting down.
CTACATATCTTCCATGTGCCCTCTTCACATTTGCCTGCCTCTACAGTTAGATGCTAGAACCCTGGCTTCATCTAGAATTGTCAGTTTCTGAATCCATTCTTGAAAAAGTACTCCTATAAAAATATGGAACATTCTGAGATGAAATGAGGTTTAGGATACTATACTGCCTCTCTAGTACGAAAAAAGTACTTTTGTTGATGTTAAGTCTTTATTCAATAAAATAAGTGTTTTAACCAGCATTCTAATAGAATCATGATTATGACAATTTAAAGAGAATTTGGTGTATTTGGTTGTTATCAAATTCATAGGAACAAGAAAAGAAAATCAACATAAAATATAGGGTAATCTACATGTAGAAATATTGGAAACCCACAACCAGCCTTAGGTCTGAAAGGGGAAAAGCAGTTAGAACCCAGAGAAGGTGCCTATGGTAAGAAGGCTATTTAGCAGAACATATGAGATTTTTGGTACAACGTTGTGATCAACCCATAGTGAAGATAGGGAAATAAAAGTATTCCCATCTCATTCCTCACTCATTTTCTCATTTTGTCAATCATATGCCATTAATTGAATCTAGCCACAATGGATCTGCTGATAGAATTCAAGAAAAGCAGTTTTTTGTAGTGCTGGACAGGTTAGATAGAAAATATTGAGTCTAACACAAGTGAAACAAAATACCTAGCACAATAGGCTGGGCAGTGGTGGCACACACCTTTAATCTCAGCACTTGGAAGGCAGAGGCAGGCAGATTTCTGAGTTTGAGGCCAGCCTGATCTACAGAGTGAGTTCCAGGACAGCCAGGGCTACACAGAGAAACCCTGTCTTGAAAAACAAAACAAAACAAAACAAAACAAAACAAAACAAAACAAAACACCAGAAGAGAAAAGAAAGAAAGAAAGAAAACCAAGAACAACATTAAATTATTTGAGATCTCTAAAAGTTTTGTGTAGGCACTTAGTTCTATAAACATTTCTTTCAGGGCCATTTTCATCATGGCCCCATAGATTTTGATATGTTATTTTTATGTTCATCCAGGACTCATTTTTGTATTTCTTTCTTGATTTATTTGGTTACATAATTCTCTAGTGTCTTATGATAAGTTCAAGATATTTCTTTGTAAGGGAAATGAATCTTCTTGTTTCTGAATGGAGAAACAAGGACTTCACTTTACGCTTATCTTTGACATAGACTTTCAGAAAGCCACCTAATTTCCTAGAACCTCAAATGAGTATCAGGGAGACAAGCTCAAGTTATGAATTACTTACATTCTATACTGGAATACAAACTGCTGTAAAGAAGTATAGCTGAGAATTTGTGACAGAGGGCTTGGGTCTGGCTGAGGAAAGGTAACAGATCTTAATGAAAGAAAAATTGTATAAAATTGTATAAAACTAAAAAGGAATTGATTTTACAATGAAAATCTATGGGCATATAGAAATGTGAAGCAATATTGCATACTAAATACATAATCAACATTAAACTCTTGGTAAATTAAGACATGCCTAGTTCATATTCATGAAACCTTTACTGATTCATCATTATCTTAAAAACAAACAAACAAACAAACAAAAACAAAAAAAAACTTCACAGGAATGTTGGTATCCTGAAAATAGTGATGGAAATTCTACTATCAAGCAAAATTTATAATCATTTAATAGCCAAGCAAATGATTATGTCAGCCAATCAAATTGCATTTAATACATTGTGTTAAGCTCTCAGCAGGTTAATCCCACATGATCTTCAACTGTATCAAAGCATGAGAAAGAATGGTGAATTTTAACAATGCTATGCAGTTTCCTATTTACATGTATCCTTTGAAAAGTTCATTAACATCTTTGAATTTCAATTTTTTCATTGTATAATCAAGAACAATAACTCTTGAAGGGTTATTTGGTAATTTTAAAAGAACATTAAACATATGCATGACAGATTCACCACAACGTAGATAAGTGTTTGGTGAATAGTACATGCTATTAATTTTGAATTCTAATAATGTAAGTTTATTTTAAAAATCACTTTTGCCTGTCCTAATTTTTAAACTTGGTCTAAGAAAGACTCTAGCATCTCCATTGTGATTTGTAACCACAAGTCAACTTCTCTACAGCAATTATTTTGCTGGCAAGTAAGCAAGGCCATAAATCAATAACAACTCTTGCAACCTCAGGGCTTTTCGATCTTGCTGTTTATCTTCTGTAATGTTCCTGGAAAACCCAATTATTTTGGGAAGTTAACCAAACTGGTTTATCCATTATTCTATATTGGTGTTATTAGTAACAAGCTATGAAAGTATTTTATTGATTTTCTTTTAAAAATCACTTTATGCACAATAAAGATATTTACACAATATTTTCAGCATATTTATTAAAAATAAGATAAACAGCCAGAAATTATTTTTAATACATATATTTAAGGTAAATTGCAATTTCATGTGATGTAGATTCCATGCATCTTATAGGGTTAGCCATTGAGAGGTATTTGAAACAAAGACATCCTTTATTTTTTATTATTTTTTTATTTTTTTATATAATAACAAACTGTGCTCATGCACATTTTCTATTTTTTCTCTTTATTAGATATTTTCTTCATTTACATTTCACATGTTATTCAGAAATTTTTCCTTACCCTCCCGCGTCCCCGCCCTGCTCCCCTACCCACCCCCTCCCACGTAATGGCCCTGGCATTCCCCTGTTCTGGGGCATATACAGTCTGTATGACCAAGGGGCCTCTCCTCCCAATGATGGCCAACTAGGCCATCTTCTTCCATATATGCAGCTAGAGACATGAGCACAGGGGGAACTAGTTAGTTCATGTTATTCTTCCACCTAGAGGGTTGAAGACCCCTTCCTCTCCTTGGGTACATTCTCTAGCTCCTACCTTGGGAGTCCTGTGTTCCAACTAATAGCTGACTGTGAGCATCCACTTCTGTGTTTACCAGGCACTGGTATAGCCTCCCACAAGACAGCTATATCAGGTCCCTTTCAGCATTAGCTTGCTGGCATATGCTATAGTGTTTATTTTGGTGGCTGATTATGGGAGGGATCCCTGGCAGCCGCCATCACTGGTTGGTCCATCCTTTTGATTCAGCTTCACAATACTAGAGACATCGAGGAAGTCACACACGAAACAAGAATTAAGATCCTTCCCCGTGTCTCTGGTGTAAAACTTGAAGTAAGAAGAACTCTAAGTACACAAATCATTCAACATAGAACCCATCAGATCCGAAGACCCGATCATAGGTGTATAGTCACTCATGTAGTTATGTGAGTTCTTTTGTGATTGGGTTATCTCACTCAGGATGACACCATCCAGTAAATATTTGTTATATTCGTTGAATTATCAAATGAATGAATAAAAGCATGAATAATTAAAACCATTGATTTATAGTCTCCCATGTTTAATATCTGAAAGGGTGGCACTATTTTCCTTCTCAATGTTAATATATTCTTGGATTTATAGGCATGTATGCAAGCATATGTTTTTTTTTAAACAGTGAGCTGTTGTTGAAAACTTCAACTGTTTTTGTTCTGTATTTCAGATTTATCTCATTCATAAAATAGAGAAAGTGTCATAAGGCATAAAATTTCCTTTTGTGATGACTAAAGAAAGGTATATATTGAAACAAAACACTTATCTATGTTGTGGTGAATCTGTCATGAAACAAAATTGGGTTTGAAGAGGGACAGAAATTATTTAGACATAATCAAAAGGATCTTATGTTGTAATGTTTAAATTAAGAATTCCTAGTCACTATCTGAGAATCTCTAATGCAATTCTTTTTTTATTATATATTTGCTTTACTTACATTTCAAATGTTATCCCCTTTCCTAGTTTCCCCTTCAAAAAACCGCTCCCCAATCCTCCCTCCCCCTGCTCCCTAACCTACCCAATCACACTTCTGGGCCCTAGCATTCCCCTATACTGGGGCATAGAACCTTCACAGGACCAAGTGCCTCTCCTCCCATTAATGACCGACTAGGCCATTCTCTGCTACATATGCACCTAGAGCCATGAGTCTCACCATGTGTTTTCTTTATTGGTGGTTTAGTCCCAGGGAACTCTTGGGAGTATTGGTTAGTTCACATTGTTGTTCCACCCATGGCGCTACAATCTCCTTCAGATCCTTAGGTACTTTCTCTAGCTCCTTCATTGATGGCCTCTGTGCTCTGTCCAATGGATGATTGTAAGCATCCACTTCTGTATTTGTCAGGCACTGGCAGAGCCTCTCAGGAGACAGCTATATCAGGCTCCTGTCAGCAAGCTCTTTTTAGCATCCACAATAGTGTCTGGGTTTAATGACTGTATATGGGATGGATCCCCAGGTGGAACAGTCTCTGCATGGTCATTCCTTCAGTCTATGCTCTGAACTTTGTCTCTGTAACTCCTCCCATGGGTATTTTGTTCCCCCTTCTAAGAAGGATCAAAGTACCCACACTTTAGTATTCCTTCTTCTTAAGTTTCATGTGTTTCACGAATTGTGTCTTGGGTATTGTGAGCTTTTGGCCTAATATCCACTTATCAGTGAGTGCATATCATGTGAGTTCTTTGGTGATTGGGTTACCTCACTCAGGATGATATCCTCCAGATATATCCATTTGGCTAAGAATTTCATAAATTCATTGTTTTCAATTGCTGAGTAGTACTCCATTGTGTAAATGTACCACATTTTCTGTATCCATTCCTCTGTTGAAGGATATCTGGGTTCTTTCCAGCTTCTGGCTATTATAAATAAGGATACTATGAACATAGTGGACAATGTGTCCTTATTACAAGTTGGGGCATCTTCTGGGTAATAGCAGTAGTGGTATTGCTGGATCTTCTGGTAGTACTATGTTGAATTATCTGAGGACCCACCAAACTGATTACCAGAGAGCCTCAAAGATATGGGCACAGGGGGAAAATTCCTGAACAGAACAGCAATGGCTTGTGCTGTAAGATCAAGAATAAACAAATGAGACCTCATAATACTGCAAAGCTTCTGTAAGGGAAAGGACACTGGCAATGACAAAAAGCCAACCAACAGATTGGGAAGAGATCTTTACCAATCCTAAATCCAATAGGAAGCTAATATAAAATATATATAAAGAACTCAAGAAGTTAGACTCAGAAAATCAAATAACCTTATTAAAAAAAAATGGGATACAGAGCTAAACAAAGAATTCTCCAGTTTGCTCAGGAGAGCACTCGTGCAGCAGAAATCCCTTAAAGAATTATAGGAAAACACAACCAAACAGGTGATGGAATTGAACAAAAGAATCCAAGATCTAAAATTGGAAGTAGAAACAATAAACTAAACCCAAAGGTCTACAATTCTGGAGATAGATACCCTAGGAAAGAAATCAGAAACCATAGATGTCTCAACTTATAATAAGGACACGTGCTCCACTATGTTCATAGCAGCCTCATTTTTAATAGCCAGAAGCTGGAATAAACCCAGATGTCCCTCAACAGAGGAATGGATACAGAAAATGTGGTACATTTACACAATGGAGTACTACTCAGATATTGAAAACAATGAATTTATGAAATTCTTAGCCAAATGGATGAATCTGGAGGATATCATCCTGAGTGAGGTAACCCAATCACAAAAGAACACACATGATATGAACTCACTGATAAGTGGATATTAGCCCAGAAACTTAGAATATCCAAGATATAATTTGCAAAACACATGAAACCCAAGAAGAAGGAAGACCAATGAGTGCATACTTCATTCCTTCTTAGAATGGGGAACAAAATACATATGTCAGGAGTTACAGAGACAAATTTCAGAGCTGAGATGGAAGAAAGGACCATCCAGAGATTGTCCCACCCAGGTATCCATCCTATATACAACCCCCAAACCCAGACACTATTGTATATGCCAGCAAAATTTTGCTGACAGGACCCTGATATAACTATCTCTTGTGAGGTTCTTCTAGTTCCTGGCAAATACAGAAGTGGATGCTCAGCCATCTATGGGATGGAACACAGGACCCCTAATGAAGAAGCTGGAGAAAGTAGCCAAGGAGCTAAAGGAGTCTGTAACCCTATAGGATAATCAACAATATGAACTAACCAGTAGCCCCCAGAACTATGTATCTAGTTGCATATGTAGCAGAGGATGGTCTAGTTGGCCATCAATTGGAGGAGAGGCCCTGATCTTGAGAAGATCACATGCCCCAGTACAGGGGAATGCCAGGACCAGGCAGCGGGAGTGGGTGGTTTGGGGAGCAGGGGGAAATTTCAGGATAGCATTTGAAATGTAAATGAAGAAAATATCTAATAAAAAATTCTCAACTGAGGAATACAGAATGGCTGAGAAACACCTAAATAAATGTTCAACGTCCTTAATCATCAGGGAAATGCAAATCAAACAATCCTGATATTCTACCTCCCACCAATCAGAATGGCTAAGATCAAAAACTCAAGTGACACTAGATGCTAGTGAAGATGTGGAGAAAGAGGAACACTCCTACATTGCTGGTGGTAGTGCAAGCTGGTACAACTACTCTAATGTGATTCTTGTGATCTGGGACTTCTGATAAGATGTACCTCATAAGTAGTCAGGTAAGCCAACACCAGTGTTAGAAGATTCTGTTACACTATCAAGGGACAAATGAAGCTTACTTAATGTAATCATTCCCTTTAACATCTGTGTTTTCGAGTTTAATAGTGATATTAATAATGACTACAGCAAAGAGTTTCTAGGAGGATCACAAAATGTTTAATATCCAAACCTTTCTATTTCATGTGAACTTTTGAATTCTGTCTTAAAGATACACAGTCATCATTGAAGTTGCAACATGGCTAGCAAAAGTTCTAATTCACACTTCTACAAATCCTGTTTGCAAACTTCCCATGACACATTTTAAAAATGACATGGCAAATCCACACTAGCCAGGAGCTTGTTTCTTACTTTTCCTCATATTTATATACATAAGAGTGGTTCAAAAATGCAAACCTGTGTCAATATGTTATTATTGGACATTGGGTACCAATGCCCAATATTTTTGGGTACTTTTAAACTTTGTTTTTAGAAAATGTTCTCAAAGATACAGAAAAATAAACATGATGGAGACAGTTGTCATTATATCAATAACCATTGTAACATTAATAGTCTTTTAAAGTCAGTATGTATCCATGTAGTTTTACTAGAGGCAGGAATTTATATTAATAGAATATTACTTATCTAAAACAAAAGGTATCAGATATTATTCTAGTGAAGAACTTATACTTGGATCTTTTATAGTTATTCTCTCATAAAAACAGGTCACTAAGAACTGTTCTCTATTTCCACAGTAAAAATTGTTATTAATAAAATTTTTATGGGAAGGTCTCTGAAGGTTCTTTATGCCTTATTTCTTTTGAAGCACTAAACACATTTTTGCGGTTAAATACAATTATCATCACAATTTTACAAATGAGAACACGTACTCTATCCAATTCCAGCAGTCAGATTCTCAGTCATCATTATTTAAGATAGCTTTAATCAAAATAAATAGAATTATCATAATCCTGTTTTTTAATTCTAAATTACTGGATCTCCATTAATTATCTCTAGCACAGTGGTTTTAAACATTCCTAATGTTGTTACCCTTTAATAAAGTTCCCCATATTGTGGTGACCCACAACCATAAAATTATTTTAGTTGCTACTTAATAACTTGCTACTGTTATTAATTGTAATGTAAACATCTGTGTTTCCTAATGGTTGTAGGTGATCACTATGAAAGGGCCATTCAACTCTCTCTCTCTCTCTCTCTCTCTCTCTCTCTCTCTCTCTCTCTCCTCTCTCATCTCTCTTTTAGATACTTTCTTTATTTACATTTCAAATATTATCTTCTTTCCTAGTTGCCCTTCTGAAAATCCCCTATCCCCTTTCCCCTCCCCCTGTTTCCCAACCCTCCCACTCCTATTCCTGGTCCCGGCATTCCCCTATACTGGGGCATAGAGCCTTCACAGGACCAAGGGCCTCTCCTCCCATTGATGACCAACTAGGCCATCCTCTGCTACATATATAGCTAGAGCCAAAAGTTCCACCATGTGTTTTCTTTGATTGGTGGTATAGTTCCAAGTATCTCTGGGTGTACTAGTTAGTTCATATTGTTGTTCCTCCTATGGGGCTTCAGACCCCTTGAGCTCTCTGGGTGATTCTCTGGCTCCTTCATTGGGTATATTGTGCTCAATCCAATGGATAACTGTGAGCATCCACTTCTGTATTTGCCAGGCACTGGAAGAGCCTCACAGGAGACAGCTATATAGGGCTCCTGTCAGCAGGCTTTTATTGGCAGCTGCCTAGTGTCTACTTTGGTCGTTGTTTATGGGATGGATCTGCAAGTGGGGCAGTCTCTGTATGATTGTTCCTTCAGGCTCTGCTCCACATTTTGTCTCTATAAATCCTTCCATGAGTATTTTGATCCCCATTCTAAGAAGGAATGAATTATAAACACTTTGGTCTTCCTTCTTGAGTTATATGTTATTTGCAAATTGTATCTTGGGTATTCTAAGTTTCTGGGCTAATATCCACTTATCAGTGAGTGCATACCATGTGTGTTGTTTTGTGATTGGGTTACCTCACTCAGGATGATATCCCCCAGATCCATCCATTTGCCTAATAATTTCATAAATTCATTGTTTTTAATAGCCAAGTAGTACTCCATTGTGTAAATATACCACATCTTCTGTATCCATTCCTCTGTTGAGGGACATCTGGGTTCTTTCCAGCTTCTGGCTATTATCAATAAGGCTGCTATGAACCTAGTGGAGCATGTGTCCTTACTACAAGTTGGGACATCTTCTGGGTATATGCCCAGGAGAGGTATTTCTGGATCTTCCGGTAGTAATATGTAAAATTTTCTGAGGAACTGCCAAATGATTTCCAGAGTGGTTGTACCAGCTTACAATTCCACCAGCCATAGAGGAGCGTTCCTCTTTCTCCACATCCTTACCAGCATCTGCTGTAACCTGAATTTTTGATCCTAGCCATTCTGACTGCTGTGAGGTGGAAACTCAGACTTGTTTTGATTTGCATTTCCCTGATGATTAAGAATGTTGAACATTTTTTCAGGTGCTTCTCAGCCATTCAGAATTCCTCAGTTAAGAATTCTTTGTTTAGCTCTGTGCCCCATTTTTTAATGGGGTTAATTGAGTTTCTGGAGTCTAGCTTCTTGAGTTATTTGTATATATTGAATATTAGTCGCCTATCTGATTTGGGATTGGTAAAAATCCTTTCCCAATCTATTGGTGGCCTTTTTGTCTTATTGAAAGTTTATTTTGCCTTACAGAAGCTTTGCAATTTTATGGGGTCCCATTTGTCAATTCTTGATCTTACAGCACAAGCCATTGCTGTTCTGTTCAGGATTTTTTGCCCTGTGCCCATACCTTCGAGGCTTTTTCCCACTTTAGCCTCTATAAGTTTCAGTGTCTCTGGTTTTATGTGGAGGTTTTTGATCCACTAAGACTTGAGCTTTGTACAAGGAGATAAGAATGGATCAATTCTGTCTGTAAGTACACCATAATATCAATAATAGTGTCAGGTATTGGAGCCTCCTCTTGAGCTGGATCCCAAGTTTGTTCTGTCACAGGATCTCCTTTCTCTCAGTCTCTTCTCCATTTTTTTTTTTTTTTTTTTGTCCCTGAAGTCCTTTTAGACAGGTACAATTCTATGACAGAATTTTTGACTATGGGATGGCAAACCCATCTCTCCACTTGGTGTACTGTGTTTCTTCTGGAGGTGGACTCTTGGTTTTTAAATTTTTAGTATTCAATCATCAGTATTATATGGTAGTCATATTTCCATCTGTCAATTCATGTCCTCTTTTTATCCCTCAGAACATCCATATACTCATCTCACTACATAACTCTAGTATAAGCCTTATCTGATTTATCCACTGTATCATATTTTATTCCCCTCTGGGAGAGAAGACTTTCCTAACTCTCCACAGACTTGAGGACCCAGGAATTGGACAGGTCTGGTATAGTGGGTGGAGGTTGGAAAGGATGGGAGAATAGGAGTCAGAGAGATGAGGAATGGGACGAGGAAGAGTCGGAAGGCCAATCAGGATGGGGATAATGTGTGGACTTAAAAAAAGAAAGATAATATTTAAAAAAAAAAGAGAATGGATCAATTCGTACTTTTCTACATGATAACCACCAGTTGTGCCAGCATTATTGCTGTCTTTTCTCCACTGGATGGTCTCAGCCCCCTTGTTCAAGTGACCATAGGTATGTGGCTTCATTTCTTGGTCTTCAATCCTATCCCACTGATCTACCTGTCTGTCCTTGTACCAATACCAAACAGTTTTTATAAAAAATGCTCTGTAGTACAGCTTGAGATCAGGCATGGTGATTCTGCCAGAGATTCTTTTATTGTTGAGAATAGTTTTTCCTATCCTAGCTTTATGTTTTTTCCAGATGAATTTGCAGATTTCTCTTTCTAGCTCTGTGAAGAATTGAGTTAGAATTTTGATGGGGATTGCATTGAGTCTGTAGATTGTTTTTGGCAGGATATCCATTTTTACTATAGTAATCCTGCCAATCCAAGAGCATGGGAGATCTTTCCATATTTTGAGATCTTCATTGATTACGTTCTTCATAGATTTGAAGTTCTTATCATACAGATTTTTCTCTTTCTTAGTTATATTCACTCTAAGGAATGTTATATTATTTGTGACTATTGTGAAGGTTGTTGTTTCCCTAATTTCTTTCTCAGCTTGTTTATCCTTTGTGTAGAAAAAGGCTACTGATTTGTTTGAAATATTTTTTTCAATTTTTATTAGATATTTTCTTCATTTACATTTCAAATGTTAAACAGAAAGTTCCCTAAACACTACCCCATCCCCGCTCTGCTCCCCTACCCGCCAACTTCCACATCTTGGCCCTGGCATTCCCCTGTATTGGGGCATATAAAGTCTACATGACCAAGGGGCCTCTCTTCCCAATGATGGCCAACTAGGCCTACTTCTTCTATACATGCAGCTAGAGACATAAATTTTTTTTTAATCCGGCTATTGCACAGATGTTTATCAGGTTTAGGAGTTCTCTGGTAGAAATTTAAGTTATAGTTTTATATATATATATATATATATATATATATATATATATATATATATATATATATATATATAT
>LR753359.1:1069320-1087251 GCA_902729485.2 Mus minutoides | reverse complement strand
TATATATATATATATATATATATATATATATATATATATATATATATATATATATATATATCATCTGCAATTAGTGATATTTTGACTCCTTCCTTTCCAATTTGTATCACTTTGATCTCCTTTTGTTGTCAAATTGCACTGGCTAGGACTTCAGTACTATATTGAATAGAGAGGGAGAAAGTGGGCAGCCTTGTCTAGTCCCTGATTTTAGTGGGATTGCTTCAAGTGTCTCTCCATTTAGTTTGATGTTGGCTACTGGTATGCTGTATATTGCTTTTACTATGTTTAGGTATGGGCCTTGAATTCCTAATCTTTCCATGACTTTTATCTTGAATGGGTGTTGGATTTTGTCTAATGCTTTCTTAGCATCTAAGGAGATGATCATGTGGTTTTTGTCTTTGATTTTGTTTATATAGTGGATTACATTTATGGATTTTTGTATTTTATACCATCCCCGCATCACTGGAAGGAAGCCTACTTGGTCATGATGGATGATCATTTTGATCTATTCTTGGATTCAGTTAGCGAGAATTTTATTGAGTATTTTTTCATCAATATTCATAAGGGAAATTGGTCTGAAGTTCTCTTTCTTTGTTGGGTCTTTTTTTCAGATTTTTTTTATTATACATTTTCTTCATTTACATTTCAAATTCTATCACAAAAGTCCCCTATACCCAACCCCTCCCTGAATCCTGCTCCCCTACCTACCCACTCCCACTTCTTGGCCCTGGTGTTCCCCTATACTGGGGCATATAAAGTTTGTAAGACCAAGGGGCCTCTCTTCCCAATGATGGCCAACTAGGCCAACTTCTGCTACATATGCAGCTAGAGACAGGTGCCCTGGGGGTACTGATTAGTTCATATTGTTGTTCCACCTATAGGGTTGCAGACCCCTTCAGCTTCTTGGGTACTTTCTTGAGCTCCTCCATTGGGAACCCTGTGTTCCATCCAGTAGTTGACTGTGAGCATCCACTTCTGTGTTTGCCAGGCACTGGCATAGCCTCACAGGAGACAGCTTTATCAGGGCCTTTTCAGCCAAATCATGCTGGCATATGCAATAGTGTCTGCATTTGGTGACTGATTATGTCATGGATCCCAGGCTGCAACAGTCACTAGTTGGTCCATCCTTTTGTCTCAGCTCCACACTTGATCTCTGTAACTCCTTCATGTGTGTTTTGTTCCTAATCTAAGAAGGGGCAAAGTATCCACACTTTTGTCTTCATTCTTCTTGAGTTTCATGTATTTTGCAAATTGTATCTTGGGTATTCTAAGTTTCTGGGCTAATATCCACTTATCAGTGAGTACATGTTATGTGAGTTCTTTTGTGATTGGGTTACCTCACTCAGGATGATACCCTCCAGATCCATCCATTTGTCTAGGAATTTCATAAATTCATTGTTTTTAATAGCTGAGTAGTACTCCTTTGTGTAAAAGTGCCACATTTTCTGTATCCATTTTTCTGTTGAGGGACATCTGGGTACTTTCCAGCTTCTGGCTATTATCAATAAGGCTGCTATGAACATAGTGGAGCATGTGTTTTTTATTACCAGCTGGAACATCTTCTGGGTATATGCCCAGGAGAGATATTGCTGGAACTTCCAGTAGTACTATGTCCAATTTTCGGGAGAACCACCAGACTGATTTCCAGAGTGGTTGTAACATCTTGCAATCCCACCAGCAATGGAGGAGTGTTCCTCTTTCTCCACATACTCACCAGCATCTGCTGTCATCTGAGTTTTTGATCTTAGCCATTCTGACTGGATTGAGGTGGAATCTCAAGGTTGTTTTGATTTGCATTTCCTTGATGATTAAGGATGTTGAACATTTTTTCAGATGCTTCTCTGCCATTCGGTATTCCTCAGTTGAGAATTATTTGTTTAGCTCTGTTTCCCATTTTATAATGGGGTTATTTGAATTTTTAGATTCCAGCTTTTTGAGCTCCTTGTATATATTGGATATTAGTCCCCTATAAGATTTAGGATTGGTAAATATCCTTTCCCAATCTGTTGGTGGCCTTTTTGTCTTATTGACGTTTTCTTTTGCCTTACCGAAGCTTTGTAATTTTATGGGGTCCTATTTGTCAATTTTTGATCTTACAGCACAAGCCATTGCTGTTCTGTTTAGGAAATTTTCCCCTATGCCCATATCTTCAAGGATTTTGCCCCCTTTCCCCTCTATATGTTTCAGTGTCTCTGGTTTTATGCAGAGTTCTTTAATCCACAAAGATTTGAGCTTTGTACAAGGAGATAAGAATGGTTCAATTCATATTCTTTTGCATGATAACTGCCAGTTGTGCCAGCACTATTTGTTGAAAATGCTGTCTTTTTTCCACTGGATGGGTTCATTTCTGGGTCTTCAATTCTATTCCATTGGTCTACCTGTCTGTTGCTGTATCAGTACCATGCAGTTTTTTAAATCACAATTGCTCTGTAGTACAGCTTGAGTTCAGGCATGGTGATTCCACCAGAGCTTCTTTTATTGTTGAGAATAGTTTTGCTATCCTAGGCTTTTTATTACTCCAGATGAATTTTCAAATTGCACTGTCTAACTCAGTGAAGAGTTGAGTTGGAATTTTGATGGGGATTGCACTGAATCTGTAGATTGCTTTTGGCAGGATAGTTATTTTGACTATATTAATCCTGTTAATCCATGAGCATGGGAGATCTTTTCTTCTTCTGAGATCTTCTTCAAATTTTTTCTTCAGAGACTTGAAGTTCTTATCATACATATCTTTCACTTCCTTAGTTAGATTCACACCAAGGTATTTTATATTGGTTGTGACTATTGTGAAGGGGGTTTTTCCCTAATTTCTTTATCAGCCCATTTATCCTTTGTGTAGAGAAAGGCCATTGATTTGTTTGAGTTAATTTTATAACCAGCTACTGCACTGAAGCTGTTTATCAGGTTTAGGAGTTCTCTGGTGGAATTTTTAGGGTCACTTATATAAACTATCATATCATCTGCCAATAGTGATATTTTCACTTTTTCCTTTCCAATTTGAATCCCCTTGATCTTCTTTTGTTTTCAAATTGCTCTGGCTAGGACTTCAAGTACTATATTGAATAGGTAGGGAGAAAGTGGGCAGCATTGTCTAGTAGCTAATTTTACTGGGATTGCTTTGAGTTTCCATTTAATTTGAAATTGGCTACTGATTTGCTGTATATTGCTTTTAGAATGTTTAGGTATGGGCCTTTAATTCCTAATTTATACAAGCCTTTTTTTGTTTTGTCTTGGTTCTATTGTTTTTTTTTTCTCTTTATTAGATATTTTCTTCATTTACATTTCACATGTTATCCAGACATTTTCCCTTACCCTCCCGCATCCCTGCCCTGGTCCCATACACACCCCCTCCCACTTAATGGCCCTGGCGTTCCCCAGTACTGGGGCATGTAGAGTCTGTATGACCAAGGGGCCTCTCCTCCCAATGATGGCCAACTAGGCCATCTTCTTCCATATATGCAGCTAGAGACATGAGCGCAGGGGGAACTAGTTAGTTCATGTTATTCTTCCACTTAGAGGGTTGAAGACCCCTTCAGCTCCTTGGGTACTTTCTCTACGAGGAAGGAACCCTCAGGACACAAGGTTGATTATCGACTGACACTCGTAGGTGAAGACACAAATGGTCCGTGACCATATCGGAGGGTGTTCTGTCGATATAGTCCAGGGAAAGTCGTAATAGAACGACCGTATACGATATCACAAATAAAACCACGCTGATTATGGGAGGGATCCCTGGCAGCCGCCATCACTGGTTGATCCATCCGTTTGATTCAGCTTCACACATGATCTCTGTAATTCCTTCAGTGTGTGCTTTGTTCTTTAATCTAGGAAGGGGCAAAGAGATCACATGTTGAACTTCATTCTTCTTGAGATTCATGTGTTTAGTAAGTTGTATCTTGGGTAGTCTAGGCTTCTGGGCTAGTATCCACATATCAGTGAGTACATGTTATGTGAGTTCTTTTGTGATTAGGTTACCTCACTCAGGATGACACCCTCCAGATCCATCCATTTGCCTAGGAATTTCATATATTCATTGTTTGTAACAGCTGAGTAGTACTCCATTGTGTAAATGTACCAAATTTTTTGTATCCATTCCTCTGTTGAGGGACATCTGGGCTCTTTCCAGCTTCTGGCTATTATGAATAAGGCTGCTATGAACATAGTGGAACATGTGTCCTTATAACCAGATAGAAACTCTTCTGGGTATATGCCAAGTAGAGGTATTGCTGGATCTTCCGGTAGTACTATGTCCAATTTTCTGAGGTACCGCCAGACTGATTTCCAGAGTGGTTGAACAAGCTTGCAGTCCCACCAACAGTGGAGGAGTGTTCCCCTTTCTCCACATCTACGCCAGCATCTGCTGTCACCTGATTTTTTTATCTTAGCCATTCTTACTGGTGTGAGGTGGAATCTCAAGGTTGTTTTGACTTGCATTTCCCTGATGATTAAGGATGTTGAACATTTTTTCAGGTGCTTCTCAGCCATTAGGTATTCCTCAGTTGAGAATTCTTTGTTTAACTCTGTGCCCCACTTTTTAATGGGGATATTTGATTTTCTGGTGTCCACCTTCTTGAGTTCTTTATATATATTGGATATCAGTCCCCTATCTGATTTAGGATTGGTAAAGNGTGTTGTTCAGTTTCCATGTGAATGATGGTGTTCTGCTACTTATGTTGTTATTGAATAGCAGCCTTAGTCCATGGTGATCTGATAGGATGCAAGGGACAATTTCAATATTTTTGAATCTGTTGAGGGCTGTTTTGTGGCCAATTATGTGATCAATTTTGGAGAAGGTGCCATGAGGTGCTTTGAAAAAGGTATATCCTTTTGTTTTAGGATGAAATATTCTGTAGATATCTGTTAAGTCCATTTGTTTCATAGCTTCCGTTAGTTCGACTGAGTCTCTGTTTAGTTCCTGTTTCCGGGATCTGTCCCTTGATGAGAGTGGGGTGTTGAAGACTCCCACTATTATTGTGTGAGATACAAGACTTTTATCATGAATGGGTTTTGTATTTTGTCAAATGTGTTTTCTGCAACTAAGGAGATGATCATGTTGGTTTTGTCTTTGAGTTTGTTTATATAGTTTATGGATTTATATATGTTGATGGATTTCTGTATATTAAACCATCCCTGCATCCCTGGGATGAAGCGTACTTGGTCATGATGGATGATAGTTTTGATGTGTTCTTGGATTCATTTTGCCAGTATTTTATTGAGTATTTTTGCATTGATATTCATGAGAAAAAATGGTCTGAAGTTCTCTTTCTTTGTTGGATCGTTGTGTGGTTTAGGCATTAGAGTAATTGTGTGGGCATTAGAGTAATTGTGGCTTCATAGAATGAATTGGGTAGATTATCTTCTGTTTCTATTTTGTTGAATAGTTTGAGAAGAACTGGAGTTAGGCCTTCTTTGAAGGTCTGATAGAACTCTGCACTAAACCCATCTGGTCCTCTGCTTTTTTTTTTTTTTTTTTTTTTTTTTTTTTTTTTTTTTTTTTTTTTTTTTTTTTTTTTTTGGTTTGGGAGACTATTAATGTTTGCTTCCATTTCTTTAGGAGATACAGGACTGTTTAGTTCATTAATCTGATCCTGATTTAACTTTGGTACTTGGTATCTGTCTAGAAATTTGTCCATTTTATCCAGGTTTTTCAGTTTTGTTGAATATAAACTTTTGTAGTAGGATCTGATGTTGTTTTGGTTTTCCTCGGGATCTGTTGTTATGTCTCCCTTTTCCTTTTTGATTTTGTTAATTAGGATGCTGTCCCTGTGCACCCTAGTGACTCTGGCTAATGTTTTATCTGTCTTGTTGATTTTCTCAAAGAACCAGCTCCTGGTTTGGTTGGTTCTTTGAATACTTCTTTTTGTTTCCAGTTGGTTGATTTCAGCCCTGAGTTTGATTATTTCCTTCAGTCTACTCCTCTTGGGTGAATTTGCTTCCTTTTGTTCTAGATCTTTTAGTTGTGCTGTCAAGCTGCTAGTGTATGCTCTCTCCAGTTTCCTTTTGGAGGCACTCAGAGCTATGAGTTTTCCTTTAGAGATGCTTTCATTGTATCCCATAAGTTTGGGTATGTTGTGTCTACATTTTCATTAAACTCTAAAAAGTCCTTAATTTCTTTCTTTTTTTCTTCTTTCACCAAGGTATCATTGAGTAGAGTGTTGTTCAGTTTCCATGTCAATGTTGGCATTCTGTTATTTATGTTGTTATTGAAGATCAGCCTTACTCCATGGTGATCTGATAGGATGCATGGGACATTTTTAATATTTTTATGTCTGTTGAGGCCTGTTTTGTGACCACATATATGGTCAGTGTTGGAGAAGGTACCATGAGGTGCTGAGAAGAAGGTATATCTTTTGTTTTAGGAAAAATGTTCTGTAGATATCTGTTAATTCCATTTGTTTCATAGCTTTTGTTAGTTTCACTATGTCTCTGTTTAGTTTCTGTTTCCAGGATCTGACCATTTATGAGAGTGGGGTGTTGAAGTCTCCCACTATTATAGTGTGAGGTGCAATGTGTGCTTTGAGCTTTATTAAAGTTCCTTTAATGAAAGTGGCTGCCCTTGCATTAGGATCATAGATATTTAGAAATGAGAGTTCCTCTTGGAAGATTTCACCTTTGATGTATAAAGTGCCCCTCCTTGTCTTTTTTGAAAATTTTGGGTTAAAAGTCCATTTTACTCCATATTAGAATGGCTACTCAGGCTTTTTTTTTTTTTTTTTTTTTTTAGACTGTTTGCTTCAAAAATTCGAAAATTGTTTTCTAGCCTGTCACTCTGAGGAAGTGTCTGTCCTTGTTCCTAAGGTGTGTTTCCTGTCAGCAGTAAAATGTTGGGTCCTGTTTGTGCAGCCAGTCTGTTAGTCTATGTCTTTGTCTTGGGGAATTGAGTTCATTGATATTAAGAGATATTAAGGAAAACTAATTGTTGCCTCCTATCATTTTTGTTGTTAGATTTGGGATTCTGTTCTGTGGCTGTCTTCTATTTGGTTTATTAATGGATTACTTTCTTTCTTTTTCTAGGGTGTAGTTTCTGTCCTTGTATGGTGTTTTTCTGTTATTATGCTTTGAAGGGCTGGATTTATAGAAAGATATTGTGTGAGTTTGATTTTGTCATGGAATAGTTTGGTTTCTCCATCTATGGTAATTGAGCATTTTGCTGGGTATAGTAACCTGGGCTCTCGTTTGTGTTCTTAGTGTCTGTATATCATTTCTCCAGGATCTTCTGGCTGTCATAGTCTCTGGTGAGAAGTCTGGAATAATTCTAATTGGCCTGCCTTTATATGTTAATGACCCCTTACTCCTTTTAATATTCTTCCTTATTTAGTGCATTTGTTGTTCAGATTATTATGTGTCTGGAGGAATTTCTTTTCTGGTCCAGTCTATTTGGAGTTCTGTAGGCTTCTTGTATGTTTATGAGCATCTCTTTCGTTATGTATGGGAAGTTTTCTTCTATAATTTTGTTGAAGGTATTTGTTGACCCTTTAAGTTGAAGTTCTTCATTCTCATCTACTCCTATTATCCATAGGTTTGGTCTTCTCATTATGTTCTGCATTTCCTGGATATTTTGATTTAGGATCTTTTTGAATTTTGCGTTTTCTTTGATTGTTGTGTCCATGATCCCTATGGAATCTTCTGCACCTGACATTCTTTCTTCCATCTATTCTATTGCTCATGCTCATATCTATGGTTCCTCATTTCTTTCCTATGGTTTCTATCTCCAGGTTTATCTCCTTTTGGGTTTTCTTTATTGTTTCTACCTTCCACTTTCAGATCTTGGATGGGTTTTATTCAATTCCATTGCCTATTTAGTATTGTTTTTCTTTAACGAAGGGATTTTTGTGTTTTCTCTTTATATGCTTCTAGTTTTTTATCTGTGTTTTTCTTTTTTGTTATTGCTTATATGGTTTATTTTGGAGAAGGTAACCTGAGGAGCTGAGAAGAAGTTATATCGTTTTGTTTTAGGATAAAATATTCTGTAGATATCCGTTAAATCCTTTTATTTCATAACTTCTGTTAGTGTCACTGTGTCTCTGTTTAGTTTCTGTTTCCAGGATCTGTCCATTTGTGAGAGTGGGGTGTTGAAGTCTCCCACTATTATTGCCTGAGGTGTAATGCGTGCTTTGAACTTTACTAATGTTTCCTTAATTAATGTGGCTGCCCTTGCATTTGGAGCATAGATATTCAGAATTGAGAATTCATCTTGGAAGATTTTACCTTTGATGAGTATGAAGTGCCCCTCTTTTTTTTTTTTTATAACTTTGGGTTCAAAGTTGATTTTATTTGATATTAGAATGGGTACTCCAGCTTTTTTCTTTGTACAGTTTGCTTGGAAAATTGTTTTCCAACCTTTTAGTCTGAGGTAGTTTCTGTCTTTTTCCTGAGGTGAGTTTCTTGTATGCAGCAAAATGTTGGCTCCTGTTTATGTAGCCAGTCTCTTCATCTATGTTTTTTTATTGGGGAATGGAGTCCATTGATATTAAGAGATATTAAGGAAAAGTAATTGTTACTTCCTATTATTTTTGTTGGTAGAGTTGGGATTCTGGTTTTTTTTGGCTATCTTCTCTTAGATTTGTTGAATAGTTACTTGCTTGCTTTTTCTAGGCTGTAATTTCACTCATTGTATTGAATTTTTCCCTTTATTATCCTTTGAATGGCTGGATTCGTGGAAATATATTGTGTGAATTTGGTTTTGTCATGGAATACTTTGGTTTCGCCATCTATAGTAATTGAGAGTTTTGCTGGGTTTAGTAGCCTGGCCTGGCATTTGTCTTTTCTTCGGGTCTGTATAAAATCTATCCAGGGTCTTCTGGCTTTCCTAGTCTCTGGTTAGAAGTCCAGTGTATTTCTGATAGGCCTGCCTTTATATGTTACTTGACCCTTTTCCCTTACTGCTTTTAATATTCTCTCTTTATTAACTGCATTTGTTGTTCTGGTTATTATGTGTTGGGTGGAATTTCTTTTCTGGTCCAGTCTATTTGTAGTTCTGTAGGCTTCTTGCATGTTCATGGGCATCTCTTTCTTTAGGTTGGGAAGTTTTCTTCTATAATTTTATTGAAAATATTCATTGGCCCTTTAAGTTGAAAGTCTTCATTCTCATCTACTCCTTTTATCTGTAGGTTTGGTCTTCTCATTGTTTTCCAGATTTCTTGGATGTTTTGAGTTAAGATCTTTTTACATTTTGTGTTTTCTTTGATTATTGTTTCCATGTTTTCTATGGTATCTTCTGCACCTCTAATTTTCTCTTCCATCTCTTGTATTGTGTTGCTAATGCTCGCATCTATGGTTCCTTATTTCTTTCCTAGGGTTTGTATCTCCAGAGTTGTCTTACATTGTGATTTCTTTATTGTTTCTGCTTCTATTTTTAGATCCTGGATGGTTTTGTTCAATTTTTTCACCTGTTTGGTAGTGTTTTCCTGTAACTCTTTAAGGGATTTTTGTGTTCCCTCTTTAAGGGCTTCTAGCTGTTTAAATGTGTTCTACTGTATTTCTTTAAGGGAGTTATTTATTTCCTTCTTAATGTATTTATTTCCTTCTTAATTTATTTCCTTCTGATGTTTCAGATGTAGAAGTTTCAATATGAATACCTGCCATTCAATATTCAGAGCAATACTATTTTTATTGGCAACTTTACGTACACTGAACCAAAACAAACTGGTCTTTATATTGGGATTTTGATCAGTGATTGGATGGGGCCAGATATGTACCTCTGTGTAGCAGAGACAGAAGGAGCAGAGAGTGGGTATTAAAGCTTTCCACAAAGAGAGATGTGTAAAGCGTATTCCCATGTTCAACACAATTCAGTGCTGAGGGAAGTCTTGGTGTGATGTAAAGTTCTAGAGCAATAGTTTTAGCTAAGTTACTTAAACAATTCCAAGTCTTGCATCTTAGGAATAGAGTCTCATTGATATTTCAAAGGAATAACCCAATAAGAAAGCTCCTTTTAGTCCCATGAACAAGCAAATAATGTTCAGGAAAGTTTTGCCATAACTGGGGGTGTTTAGAGCAAAGTTGGATTTGAGGGTATGTGGCTAGTACAGTTACACAGAGTCCTGTTTCCAGAAACAATTCTCTTAGTTTAATGCTTGGTTCTTTCAAGGTTTTGCTAATTTTTACTTAATTATTTTAACACTCCTGAAAGGAGAGATGAAACTCCATATTTTAGCCACCTTTGTCTCCCTCCTTTGATTCCTAGTGACCATGATGAACAAATGGTTTCCTCTACCATATTTTCCAAACATGATGTAATACCTCACCACCATCCCCAAAGCAATGGAACCAGTGACCATCAAATAAGACAGTAAAAGTTGCGATTCTCAACGACACATATCCCCTTCTTAAGTTATTGATTTCATGTATTTTTTTTTTCTTTACAGGAGGGCTGACAAATACACAACTTAAGCTGGTAACATCTGTGACTGAGGCCAGGGCATGGACCACCCCAAGAGGCAATATTTTCCATTGGAATTACAAATTTTTTGAATGCACAAAGAATAAAATAGCACGCTAAGTAATATAAAAACCTTTAAAAACCTACTGTATGGTAGGTGCCATGTAGGAGGAACTGTGTTGGGCATGTGGGATTCCTGGAGATGACCCACCATTTTTCATGGGTGTGATGGCTGAATTCTAGAGAGCCACAGCCTCAGGAGCCTTGTTCCAGGATTGCTTATGGCTGCTGCTGTGCCTTCTCATGATTGTCATTGCTGTATTCCTCATTTCTCTGACATGGTGTGTTTGGAAAAAGAAAGACTCTTTTCTCTCTATAGTCGGTTATGATTGATTTCTGTGTGGACTTTCATGAAGAATACTATTTAGGTGAATTAATGATTGTATAGAATTTCTATTTTGATTCAAATAATTTTTGGAAGTTAGGGTAATTTATAGAACGTCTAAGTAGATGCTTTTAGTCATTTTGCTAGTAAGATATAATAATGTAAGAATCAAGCATAGTATGTGGCTGCTCCTCATAGAATAGTAAGTAAAGGCATCATGAAAAGGAATACAATGAGCTTTCATGCACTACAAGCATGTAATTTGCAATAGGAAGAGAAATAGCCTTGGGATACATTTATAATCAAATAATGACATTCATTTTAGATCAGGTGCAAATATGAGGACACACTTGTGTAACATAATAAAGCAAGGCCATGAATATATAAAACTATTGCTTTGAACTTATAATGATCTTATAGAATGACACACAGATACAACTGCTGGATTGAGCATATAATCAACAGTCTGATGTAATACTCTCTTAACATAACTTTTTTTATAATTTTTTATTAGATATTTTCATTATTTACATTTCAAATGTTATCCTCTTTCCTAGTTTCACCTCTGAAAATCCTCTATCTCCCTCCACCTTCCCCTAATCCCAAACACACCCACTCCCATTCCTGGTCCTGGCATTACCTTATACTGGGGCATAGAATCTTTACAGGACTTAGGGCCTCTCCTCCCATTGATGACTGACTAGGCCATCCTCTGCTACATATACAGCTAGAGCCACAAGTACCACCATGTGTTTTCTTTGATTGGTGGTATAGTTTCACGGACCTCTGGGAGTACTGGTTAGTTCATATTGATGTTCCTTCTATGGGACTTCATGTCACTTCAGCTCCCTGGGTACTTTCTATAGCTCCTTTATTGGAGACCATGTGCTCTGTTCAATGCATGATTGTGAGCATCAACATCTGTACTTGCCAGGCACTGGCAGAGCCTCACAGGAGACAGTTATATCAGGTTCCTGTCAGCAGGCTATTGTTGGCATCTATCATAGTGTCTGGGTTTGGTGATTGTTTATGGGATGGATCTCTAATGGGGGCAGTCTCTGGATATTTGTTCCTTCAGTCTCTGCTCCGAACTTTGTCTCTGTAAATGCTTCCATTGATATTTTGTTCTTCCTTCTAAAAAGGATTCTGAGTTTCTGCACTAATATCCACTTATCAGTGAGTACAAATCATGTGTGTTCTTTTTTGTAATGTGAGTAACATATCATGTGTGTTCTTTTGGGTTACCTCACTTAGGATAATATCCTTCAGATCCATCCATTTGTCTAAGAATTTCATAAATCCACAAGACCACAAGACTCAAGTTTGTATTTCAAAATCCATATAAAAAGCCAGATGCAGTGGCATGTATAGGTAACAGTGTTATTCCTATAGTGAATCCAAAGACAGAAACTAGAGTACCACACAGAAATTCACAGAATATGTAGCCTGACGTACCCAGGCCAATGATAGAAACGAGAAATAATGTGCTTTAGACAAGCTGAAAGTGAGTACTGATTCCCAAAAGGTGTCTACCAACTTCTTCATGCCTGTTGTGGCATTTTGGCACCCCCCCCCACACACACACACTATACCACAGGAAATAAACAAAGAAAAGTAATCAAAATTAAAACCACTTGAGACTTGGGATATTTTCTGCTCTCTTCACTAAAAATGGGCTATATATTTATTCATGGATAAACTATGGAATACAAATTGTGTGATTTCAGTTAGCAAACACACAACATAATATATTCCCTAATATTTCTATTAAAACTCACAGTACATAATTAAAAAGTGAACAGTAAAATTTACAGGAATACTACAAATGTTTAATTTTTGTTTGCTACATGGTTAATTTTTAAATCCTCATGGTTTATTTACAGGGATTATGAAAGAAATAAAGCTTTATCTTTTAGTATATTTACTGATTGTTTTTAGTCTAGAATTGCTGGATATCATTTAGCTAGTTGAGCTCACAAATTACTCAGTTGGGCAAATGACATGATCATATATAGATGTAATGGTGTAGAACATGTTCTGAGAAGGTGCTTTTAGAAAACAGTGCTGGTCTTTTGGCACTGTGACTATTGATGAGTAAACTTGCACTCATTTTACCAATTTGGTTTTCATATCTTCTTACTTAATGGCTAGCATTAATTATCCTTCCTCATTCTGTTCCTCATTTATCAAATATGTATTGAGTTGTCTATAGATACAGTAATGTCCTAGAAAATACAAATGGGGCAAAGGAGGATTTCCTTTATGAAGACAATAAATAACAGCTTCCCAACAATGTAATTTTGTAATCATGTCTGGATGTAATATGGACCCCCCTCACTAGAACTCTTGTGCATGCACACATGTATGGCCATGCCTCTGTCATTTTCCTATATCCATTTTAGACATATTTTATTCCCTTTATTATTTTATAATATAGCATTTTCTAAATCTTTCTTATCAATAAAATTAAAGGGAAACCTAAATATATTATCAGTTGACTGGTTATTAAACATAACTTTTGGTTGATAGAACATTGCTTGAAATTTGTTGTAAAACTTGGAAATCTAAAAAATTGACTAGTAGGTCTTCATGATAAAGTTCCTTATATTCCCATCCCATCATTTAAATGACAAGTTTTCCTCAGTTTTTATGTTTGTTAGAAACTATCAAAAACAGTGAATATCTTCTACATTCTGCTTTATACCAAGGATAACTACAGTTAATTCAGGATTGATAAACTCTCTGGATAAAAGGAACACTTCAATTCATTAAGAAGAGCATTTCCATGATTAATGAACTTTTGTATTTAATTACCACTTTTCAAAATATCCATGTTACTTCTAATCATTTTCCTAGTAATGATTGTAATGACAATAGAGTACTGAAAATTTTAATGTAATATTTTCTGATCAAATAAAAAACTAGGTTAAATTTGACTTTAAATGTATTTATAGAATACAAGATAAGTACGTCATTTTGTGGATTTTCTAGTGTAAAATTTCTGACAGTTAAACACACACATATGTATACATATATATTAGATCTTCATATTGATAAGTAATATTAAAAAATCCTGACAGTGTAGTACTCAATAAACAGAAAATAGATTAAAACTTTATAATTGAGAAAAATAAAACAAGACAATTGTTTTCACCTTGGAAACTGAAAAAGGTGACTGACAGGCATAAGTGAGCTAAAAATGATGAGTAGCCAAACCATTTTGGAGTAGCTGTGTGTGTGTGTGTGTGTGTGTGTGTGTGTGTGTGTGTGTGTGTGTAAGGTGGTATTTTTTTCTTTAAGACTTAGTTTTCTTAAGTAAACAAAACTCTTAGAAGTTTCTGTCAGATACACATGAAACTGTGAACAACTTGCCAAAATATTTTTAAATGATAAGAATCTAGAAAGATAGTTAGAAAAGGACAGAGAATTTTCTTGGACAAAATGTCAGCCTAAGAAATTGATCTTTACATAGTGGTCTTCTAGGTAATCATTTCAAAGGTGGGAAAACATTCCAGTTCCTGCAAATACTTCTTTGATTCCAATAGGGATTATATTTTGGTAATCTTGTCATAAAAAATACTATAAGTAAAAATGCATTTAATCCAGCTAACCTATGGCTTTACACACTTGAGCAGTATAGCTGTAGCCATGGGTTGCCTACCCTTATGATCACAGCTGTCCAGCATTCTACAGATGATGAGGTATATATGGTTGATGATGTATATATGGTCAGTTCAGGGAAAGATCAAATTAAAAATTTAAAGCATATCACGTTTCTAGTGAATATGCATTGCTTTGACAATTTATAAATCCTAAAATTCATAAACCAAAGAATCCTAAACCTAGGGCTTGTATAAACCAAGAAGACCTCGAATTCACTGTATCAGTAAGAATGATTTTGAGCTTCTCATTTCTTTCTGCCAGTTCCCAATAACAGGCAGGTAGATAAATGGAAGAGAATTGAAGACCCGTAAATGAACCCACATAATTATGGTCACTTGATCTTTGACAAAGGAGCTAAAACCATCCTGTGGAAAACAGACAGCATTTTCAACAAGTTGTGCTTGTTCAACTGGTGGTTTGCATGTAGAAGAATGCGAATTGATCCATTCTTATCTCCTTGTACAAAGTTCAAGACCAAGTGGATCAAGGACCTCCACATAAAAACAGATAGACTGAAACTAATAGAAGAGAAAGTAGGGAAGAGCTTTGAACATATGGGCACAGGGGAAATTTTCATGAACAGAACACCAATGGCTTATTCTCTAAGATCAAGAATTAAGAAATGGGACCTCATAAAATTGCAGAGCTTTTGTAAGGCAAAGGACACTCTCAATAGGACAAAATAGCAACAAAGAGATTGGGAAAAGTTCTTTACCAATCCTACATCTGATTGAGGGCTAATATACAATATATACAAAGAACTCAAGAAGTTAGACTCCAGAAATTCAAATAGCCCTATTAAAATGGGGTACAGAGCTAAACAAAGAATTCTCAACTGAGGAATACTGAATGACTAAGAAGCACTTAGAAAAATGTTCAACATCCTTAGTCATCAGGGAAATACAAATCAAAACAACCTGAGATTCCACCTTATACCCATCAAAATGGCTATGATCAAAAACTCAGGTGACAGCAGATGCTGATGTGCTGATGGGGGTGTGGAGAAGGAACTCTCTTTCATTACTGGTGGGATTGCAAGCTGGTACAACCACTCTGAAAATCAGTGTGGCAGTTCTTCAGAAAACTGAACATAGAAACCTGAACATAGAAAACTGAATCTGTGGATCCAGCTATACCATTCCTGGGCATATACCCAAAATATGTGCCAACATATAACAAGGACACATACTCTTCTATGTTCATAGCAGTCTTATCTATAATAGCCAGAAGCTGGAAACAACCCGGATGCCCTTCTACAGAGGCAAAGAGATGGATCTAGAAAATACCATCTGGAGTGAGGTAACCCAGTCCCAAATATGCACCCATTGATAAGTGGATATTAGCCTAAACGTTTTTTATACCCAAGATACAATTCACAGAACATGTGAAACTCAGGAGGAAGGAAGACCAAAGTGTAGATGCTTCAATCCTTGCTTCAATCCTTACTTCAATCCTCACGTGGACATCCTTCCCATGTACAGATACCAAACCCAGACACTATTGTGGATGCCAAGAAGTGCTTGTTTCCAGGATCCTGATATAGCTGTCTACTAAGAGGCTCTTCCAGATCCTGAAAAATACAAAGGCAGATGCTTGCAGTCAACCATTGGACTGAGCATGGGGTCCCCAATTGTGGAGTTAGAGAAAGGACTGAAGAAGCTGAAGGAGTTTTATGGCATAAAGAACAACAATATCAACCAAGTAGACCCCCTAGAGCTTTCAGGAAATAAACTACTAACCAAAGAGTACACATGAAGCATCCCCTGGCTCCTGCTGCATATGTAGCAGAGGATGGCCTTGTTGGACAATAATGGGAGGACAGGCCCTTGGTTTGGTAATGCTTAGTGCCCCACTGGAGGGGAATGCCAGGGCAGGGATGTTGTAGTGGGTCTGTGGGTAGGAGAACACCCTCATAGGAGCAGGGGGAGAGAAGATGGAATAGGGGGTTTTTGGAGGGAAAGTGGATAATATTTGAAATGTAAATAAATAAAATATCCAATAAAAGTCATATAAAAATCATTTCTCCATGTTGACCCCTTTTTAGTTTTCTGGCATTTTATAAATACTCCAAATTAAAGACACAAATTCAGATTCAAAGCTAGGATAGACATGAGATAGAACACAAAACATTTGTCTTTAGTTTTCAAATTTGGTTCCAGTTCCCTCAATTTACCCATAAATTTCATTTTTCACAATTGAATTTTATTCCACTTCATATATGTGCTACATTTTAGTTATACACCCATCAATTAATAGAAAACTATTTTGATTCTATTCTTAATGAGAAGAAGCAGCAATAGCAACAACAAGACCACCAACAACAACACAAACAGTGTCAGGAGTTAATTGTGAAATGTGTAGGGAGAGATTTCTTAGGATGTTATCTATTAATTGATATTAAACATTTTTTTATCACGGGAAGGATTTTCTAGCCTATGGAAACACTATGTAGAATGTAGACCTGAGTGAAACTTTATGAAACTTTATGAAAAAAATTGATGGATTCTTTGTAGCCATATAAAGGAGTCTCAGGGGAAGAATAACTTTTCCATACATGTGTTGTGATGCTATTATACATGGGATTAGTTCCATTGACAAAGAAGTGATAATGAACTTTAAATAAAGAGTAACATTTAATCAAAAATGACAGAGGCAAGCAAAGACTGTAGTGAGGAACTTGGGGGTTGTTTTAACGTGAATAGTGTAGGAAGGAAGAAGCCAACCAGAATCCAAACCATTAAATTACCCTTCAAAGAAACTTCAATAACAGTCCACTTCTACCTACTTGTCATCTTCTGCAGTTGTACAAGCACTTGACAATCTAGTCTGACTCTGAATTCATCAGTGTGTTAAACCATTGTTAAGTCATAGCTCTCATTAATTAATCTTCTCTGGAACTGCTTCTACAGATTCACCTAGAACTGTGCTTTGCTAGGTCTGTCTATTCTATATTCAAGTTATGTTAATCTCTTTCAGTTGTCTAAGAACACCCTTATTGTTAGCAGGTATTTTTTTCTGGTCATAGAAACTGGAGTTGACAAGCCATTTGAATCATAGATTTAGGGGATCTTTTTGCTTATTTCTCTTTTCTAAGGGTATCCTTCTATTCTGTGGTTCACAACATTCTCTTTCCTTTATTTCCCTTCCTAGTAACCTATGGTTTCCTTTGGAATGTCTAATACTGTGCAGTTGTAAAAACCGCCACTATGCCTAGAGACAATTCCATGAAAGAAAAAAAAAAATTGTTTAAAACCCAGTAATTCCCAATCCAGGATCTTTACCAATTCTAAATCAGATAGGGGAGTGATATCCAATATATATAAAGAACTCAAGAAGGTGGACACCAGAAAATCAAATATCCCCATTAAAAAGTGGGGCACAGAGTTAAACAAAGAATTCTCAACTGAGGAATACCGAATGGCTGAGAAGCACTTGAAAAAATGTTCAACATCCTTAATCATCAGGGAAATGCAGATCAAAACAACCCTGAGATTCCACCTCA
>LR753359.1:994748-1069220 GCA_902729485.2 Mus minutoides | reverse complement strand
TGTGGATGTGGAGAAAGGGGAACACTCCTCCATTGTTGGTGGGAATGCAAGCTGGTTCAACAACTCTGGAAATCAGTCTCGCGGTACCTCAGAAAATTGGACATAATACTACCGGAAGATCCTGCAATACCTCTACTGGGCATATATCCAGAAGATATTCCATCTGGTAATAAGGACACATGTTCCACTATGTTCATAGCAGCCTTATTCATAATAGCCAGAAACTGGAAAGAACCCAGATGTCCCACAACAGAGGAATGGATACAAAAAATTTGGTATATTTACACAATGGAGTACTACTCAGCTATTAAAAACAATAAATATATGAAATTCCTAGGCAAATGGATGGATCTGGAGGCCATCATCCTGAGTGAAGTAACCCATTCACAAAAGAACTCACGTAACATGTACTCACTGATATGTGGATATTAGCCCATAAACCTAGAATACCCAAGATACAATTTACTAAACACATGATACTCAAGAAGAAGGAAGATCAAAATGTGGACACGTCACCCCTTCCTAGAATTAAGAACAAAGCACACATTGAAAGAGTTAAAGAGATCATGTGTGAAGCTGAATCCAAAGGATAGACCCACTGACTGCGGCTGCCAGGGATCCATCCCACAATCAGCCACCAAACATAGACACTATAGCATATGCCAACAAAATAGTGCTGAAAGAGCCCGGATATAGCTGTCTCGGGGGAAAATATACCAATGCCTGGCAAGCATGGAAGTGGAAGCTCACAGTCAGCTATTAGATGGAACCCTGTGTTCCCAAGGAAGGAGCAAGAGAAAGTACCCAAGGAGCTGAAGGGGTCTTCAACCCTGTAGGTGGAAGAATAACCATGAACTAACTAGTACCCCCTGAGCTCATGTCTCTAGCTGCTTATATAGAAGAGGATGGCCTAGATGGCCATCATTGGGAAGAGAGGCCCCTTGGTCATGCAGACTTTATATGCCCCAATACAGGGGAACACCAGGGCCAAGAAGTGGGAGTGGTTGGGTAGGGGAGCAGGGCCGGGAGGAGGGAGGGTATAGGGAACTTTCTGGATAACACTTGAAATGTAAATGAAGAAAATATCTAATAAAAGTTGGAAGAAAAAAAAAAACCCAGTAATTCCCCTTGTCAAGGATTTTTTTCCCCAAATTGGGACTTCTTTCCATAACTGGCATCTTACTTATTATGTGCAGTCTTGAGGTAGTTGCTTTGTTAAGTTTTCTGTTGTAATCAGCAGGATAGAGTGTGTGTTATTGGGATTAGGCAGCCAAAAGCTCATTTATCTTTTTTACTAAACTCATATTAAAGTATTTGTCAAACTGTCCCATGATGGGAATTCATTTGCTGGTTGGTTATTATTTGGATTCTCTCTACTGTCAAAGGTTTTATTCATGTGTTTTAGAAATTTGTTTTATGAACTCATCTTGAAAGAATATCTTCATTACCTGCCTTTCTCACATTTCAGTAACATAACTTGTAAAGTTTAGGAAGTATCTTAGCATCATTCACTATTAACCATAGTAGTAAATCCTAGAAGAAATATATCTTTGCTATCTTCCGAGTTCCTGTTGAAGCGTATTGCATTCAAGTTTTGCATTTTAGAATAACTCCTTCTACAACTGCAAGATATTTTGCTTGGATTTTGAGATAAATTGCAATATTTATAATTTATTTGGGAGAACTAATAACTTTACCATTTAATTCCAGGACACACTGTATGTCATTATTTGGAGGGGGGAGGTTACTTCTTTCATCAGAGATTGGTAGTTCTAGCACACAACATATATTTTGTATTATATTTATACCTGGGTACTTTATATTTTGAATGATTGCAAAGATGGCACTGTGATTTACGTTTTAGTCTCCACATACTTGTTACTAGAAAAAAGAAACACAATTGAGTTTGTTATGTTGAGATTGCATTCTGTGATTTTACTGAGATCAGTTTTTAGTTATAGAAGTGTTTATAAAGTTCTTATTTGAGTTTGCTGGATTCTTTTGAAAATTTTTTAGGTTTTCAACATAGACATTTATGCAATATGCAAATGGTGATGGTTTTACTTTTCTCTTATTTCTATTTTTTTTTTTTTAGTACTTTGGCTCTGCCTGGGACTTCCAGTATTATGTTTAAAAATATATTCTTGCTCACTTCTTGAACTAAGTGGAAAATATCAGTATTTGATCCTTATATATGATGATATAAGTGGCAGGTTTTATAGAAAATCTTCATAAAATTTGATAAATTCCTTATTACTACTTTATCAAGATTTTTTTTGTTTGAGTGGCTGTTGAATACTGCTGTCAAATAAGTTTTCTTCCTCAATTGATATAAACACCTTTTCTAGGGTGTTAAAATTTTAATATTTATACTTTATTAACAGATAATAAAATTCTATTAGTAACCTTTTTAGCAACATACCAGAGTCTAAGTTCAAGTATATCTAGACATTATTAGTGAATGCTGGAGATCTTTCTCCATAGTTTATTATTCTTTAGGTCTCAAATGGAATGAGGAACTTCCATTTCTTACAAAATCCAAATGATGCTGAGGCTGTTTCCTTAGAGACCACACTTGGAGAACTACTAACATGGCAAATAGGTTTTAATCCTTATTAAGGTACAAATTGCTTGAGTGAGACTAAGCAAGTCACAATTTTTCTGTTTCTCAGGACCCTCTGTGTTAGCTAAAATGTTAATAGTTCAATCTCTTTCCAGTGAAGCCAGCCTATAACCTAGGCTGTTTGAAACTTTTTTCCATCATATTTTCTGTCCCTTTCAACTTTTATAATATGCCAATGATTTTTATGGCTATTTTCAAGCAGCACTTAAGTTGTGAATCAAAATGTTCTTTGTCTTCAAGTCTCTGGTTTTCTACTGCCCTGCATATAGTTTCTGAGTAACCCTTGACTTTCTCCAGTGCTTACTGCAGAAATATTTAACAAAGAATGAGTGACACTAAGCCTTACAATTTTGTTTCTTATTCCTATACTTATACTCTTACCATTAGGAGATAATTCTTCCCTTACTTGATGATATTTAGTTGCCATAAATAAAAATATTAGGCCTTTTTAGGTATTTAGGTTTCATATCTATATATCAGGGAAAGTGAAATTTGAACTTGATTGCTTACAAAAGCATAAAGATGGAAAAGATTGGTTGCACTTTACCACTAAATGTTAAAGGACAAAGTTGCTGTTAATGACAAACTAGTAGCTTCTTTTCAACTTTTGGTTTTAAGCTGAAGGGAGACTGGAAAAAGGACTGATAAACCTGTGCCCACAGTTGACAAGGGGAGAAATTCAACATATTTTGTTTGTACCAAATAAAATAATGGAGTAGACTTGGTTTTGGCATAGCAGTCATTTCTTTCATTTGAATGCTAATTACATCCATGATGTATGAATTAATTATGACTTCCATCGACTATGTAGTTATTATTAAGAAAGATTATCTCTCAGCTCAGATGAAAACTTTTGCCTGTGTATGAAAGGCTCAAGTGACTTGTTCTGCATGTGGCATTAATATTCCTTGGTGTAAGCCTCATAAAACATTAAAACCAAATTAAACTCCAAAAGGGACCAGCCCTGCTGATTTATTCATTTAAAGTCAAAAAAGTAGAGGCTTCTTCTTCTACCTCCTCCTCCTCCTCCTTTTCCTCCTGCGTGTATAGATAATATTATATGTTTGCCTCAAAACTCTTGACTATTTGGGTGAGGCTTTGTCAGGGCCTGGCAAATACAGAAGTGGATGCTCACCATTATCTATAGGGAGGAACACAGGGTCCCCAATGTAGGAGCTAGAGAGAGTACCCAAGAGCTGTAGGGGTCTGTAATCCTATAGATGGAACAACAATATAAACTAATCAGATCCCCAGAGCGTGTGTCTCTAGCTGCATATGTATTAGAAGATGGCCTAGTCAGCCATTATTGGGAAGAGAGGCCCCTTGGTCGAGCAAACTTTATATGCCCCAGTATAGGAGAATGCCAGGGCCAAGAAGTGGGAGTGGGTGGGTAGGGGATCAGGGTGAGGGGAGGGTATAGGGGACTTATGTGATAGCACTTGAATGTTAATGAAGAAAATATCTAATAAAAATTAAAAGATTACATCAAACCCATCTATGATGATTATCATCAAATATAAAGCAAGATTGATTAAACCAGTGAAGTCTTTAGAAAAAGACACTAATTGGTGTGGACTTGCTTTGTGTAAAGCTGTTTTGAACATTCCTTGTGCCAGAGAAAGAAGACCAACTCCTGAATAGAAAGAAGTCTGTGAGAAAATGAGAACTGACAGTTTCTACAGAGATCTTACTGAAAAAATATTAAGGAACTTCAATTGCCCCTCCGCTTAGGGACTATAGTACAGTCTATTGTGTGATGCACTAATATATAAACAGTTTGTGTTTCTACTTATCTCTGAACCATGCTTTATACCATAGGAAGAACAATATCAACACACCAGACCACCCCAGAGCTCTCAGGGACAAACCACCAACCAAGGAGTACACATGAAGGGACCCATGGCTCCAGCTGCATATGTATCAGAGGATGGCCTTGTTGATAATCAATGGAAGGAGAGGCCCTTGGTCCTGAGAAGGCTTGATGCCCCAGTGTAGGGGAATTCGAGGGCAAGGATGCAGGCGTGGGTGGGTATATGGGTTGATGAACACCCTCATAGAAGTAGGGGGGGGGGCACTGGGAGAAGTGATAACATTTGCAATATAAATAAAGGAAATATCCAATTAAAAAGTAACCTTAGAACAGTCCAACAGGGCCATATTATGACTACTTTGAATGCATGCCTTGCTCACTTATTCATTAATTCATTTGACAAATATTTACCAAATGCCTACCATACTCTATGCATTAAAGATATAGTTGTTAGTATATTGGAATGTCCTTAATCCCAATAAATATATATTAGCAGACATTTTTGTGTGTGCATGTGAATATTTGTGTGTGTTTGTGTATTTGCATATGTGTGATCATTTTAGAATCTTGAATACAATTTTTTTAAAAATTTACTTGTCATTATTTTATGTGTGTTTGTGAGTGCCTGCATGTATGTATATGTGCCATGCATATGCTTTGCACCACTAGAATTCCACAGAAGAAATCAAATCCCCTAGAGCTGGAGTCCCAGGAACCCGGTGTGGGTGCTGCTGGGTCCTCAACTGTGTCTGCTAGAAGAGCGATAAGCACTCTCACCTGCTGACCCATTTCTCTTGCGTATTTCTAGACATTTTTTTAAAGACTAATTTTTAGACAAAATAAGCTAGAAAGCTCATAGAAAAGCAGAGAACGTTTCTATCTATTCCTTTAGAGTTAAAATGAGTCATTCCATAGCCTTGTGTGGAGTGATGATGAGTGCCTGCGATAGAAGTATACACACCTGCTAAGTATTTTTGTAATAATGGAGGGCACCAAAAATGCTGGTTCAAACCAAGGTTGTGGGGATGAAAGTGGGGAGAAGTGAGCATATGCTGGATATAATTTGACGGAAGAGCTTTATTTCCAAATTTAATGGTTGTAGATAATGACAGCCTCAAGACAGCTCAGATTATATCCTACTATACCCGGCTACAGATTACAGATGCGATTTTTGTTTTGTTTTTCATGGTTTTTGGATTGAAACTGGGTCATATATACTAGACAAGGACTTGTGCCCCGGTGTTATACCCTCAGTGCTTCGCAATTATCTTGAGCATGATAGTCTGTTTGTTTCCTCAATATTTTGCTCCTTCATGAAATGTTATTCAAATGTCTGGTTTCTTTCTAACTTCTGTAGCTTACTGCTCGAGAAGCAGTGTCTGCCTCAAACAAAGATTTCCATTCATAAATGCTGTTTCCTCATGTTTTTATCATGCACCACTATCTGATTATATCTACCTTCAGTATACATTTCTTTTGGTTATTATTTGTTTTTTCTTGTGAATTTATATGAATTTCCATATAGGCAGATATTACATCTGCTTTTATTTGCTATGGTAAGGTGATAATGGATATGGTACTTAGTGCAAGTTAAGTTCAGGTCCACTCTGTGTTTTATGCTAGGCAGTAAATAAAAGAGCATATTCATAATTTAGGTTTTTGTCCAGAAAATTATAAAATAAATATTGACTGCTTTGAATAAGATCTTGAAATCAATGAGTATAAAACAACATTTGAAAAGTAGTTTTTGCTGGGTAGTGGTGGCACATGCATTTAATCCCAGCACTTGGGAGGCAGAGGCAGGTGGATTTCTGAGTTCAAGGCCAGCCTGTTCTACAAAGTGAGTTCCAGGACAACCAGAGAGCTACACAGAGAATCCCTGTCTTGGAAAAAAAAAGAAAGAAAGTAAGGAAGAAGAAAGAAAGAAAGAAAGAAAGAAAGAAAGAAAGAAAGAAAGAAAGAAAGAAAGGAAGGAAGGAAGGAAGGAAGGAAGGAAGGAAGAAAGAAAGAAAGAAAGAAAGAAAGAAAGAGAAAAAGAAAAGAAGTTGTCAAATAAAAATGTCCTGATGGATTTGTGAACAAATTAGAAAGGATTTTGATGTGTGTTCATCTATGTTATTTAAGGCTGAAAATGACTGAGGAATACTGAATGGCTGAGAAGCACCTAAAAAAATGTTCAACATCCTTAATTGTCAGGGAAATACAAATCAAAACATCCCTGAGATTCCACCTCACACCAGTCAGAATGGGTAAGATCAAAAACTCAGATGACAGCAGATTCTAGCAAGGATGTGGAGAAAGAGAAACACCCCTTTGTTACTGATGCACTTCCAAGCTGGTACAACCACTCTGGAAATCAGTTTGGCAATTCCTCAGAGAATTGGACATAGTACTACCTGAGGACCCAGCTATACCACTCCTGGGCATATACCCAGAAGATGCGATGTGGAGAGCCTTTTGGGGTGCTGCTTGGCAGGGATCTGACATTGGCCATGACAAGGAAGTAAGCTCAGGCAGGAATCTGACAGGGCATGATACGGAAGTAAGTTTCAGCAAGAATCTAACTTTAGGCTATAATAGGGAAGTAGAGTAAAGCAGGAATTTTAATCTTAGGGTGCAACAAAAGAAGTAGGCTTCAGGCTAGATTTTGGGCTTGGACAAGGAAGTGGGCTCAAGTATTTTGGTCATTATGACAAGCCCTTTTAAACAGCTGTCATGGGAGTAATCACAGGACTTTGCTTACTGCCTTGTTAGACCCTTATTGTACTGCTCTCCCAAAATACTTGCATGTAATTAAAATGGTATAAAAAGCAGACTGTGAAACTTAAATTTTCCTTCAGTCTCAGAATTAACTGGGGTCATGCTACAATGTTGTCTGTCTTCTTTCTTTTTAATCCTCATTCCCATGCTGGAGAACCTGTTGCCTGAGCAGGCTTGATCAGATGGCACCTCAACGTTAGAGCTCCAGTAAGTGGGGTACAGGGATGGACACCTTGGGAATTGGAAGCATGTGCAAAGGAAAGTAAAGAAAATTTGGGCCAGCAGTGAATAAACCTTGCAGAAGTACAAGGTAAAATAAAATGTGCTTTGTGTATGTGTTTAGAGCTATGCTAAAATCTAGAGAAATAAAGGTAATTCTCATAGATGCTTTCAGTCTTTGAACCCCGACTAGAGATAGTTTACACCTGAGAAAAGAGAGAATGGCTTTGAGAAAAACAGTCCTTTCTGACTATCTGGGAATGATTTGGTGGAAGAGAAAGAAAATGAATGTAAGCTGTTTCAGAGCTCTCCTAGGGACCGGAGGAGGTCAGGAGATGTCCTGCCTCCTCTCTGGCTCCTACTGGAGGAAAGCTTGGTTCTGGGTCTGTTAGGTAGGATATCTGGGTCCATTTAGGAAATCTAATTCTCTTCCCTGTCTATTGTCTGTCCTTGACGCTCCAATCCTTCTATGTCTGTCAAAACTGACTGTTTTATGTTAAATCTGTGTTTTCGTTTTGTGGTCTGATTGTTTGTTGTTTTGTGTTTCATGTTCAAAAGAAAAAAAAATGGTTAAAACTATCTGCTTGTTGTTCAGCCCTTTATTTAGTTTTAACTCATTTCAAAAAAAGAGAAAAATGAAAAATAAATAAATAAACAGTATCAATTGGTCTTTGGAACCTATAGTCAGGAGTCTAGCACAGCTTGAGAAGCCCTGCCAGCAGCTTCTCTGAAAAGCTCCTCTTAAAGGGACCAGCCACTTCTCAAGTTCTATGGTAAGGGAATTGATGGCTGTTTCTCATAGAATCATCTCTGTGACTGTGATTATTGGGTTCAACTGGTAACAAGGAGCTCCTTTCTTGAAATTACAGCTAGAAAAATTAAGAATTGTGTCTGGTTTAAATAAGTAAATGTATGCAGCCATTTCATTTTTGTTTTAAAAGTATAAATATTTCTACATGTCTTGATTAGAGATAAGTTATTGGGTATGATTAGAAATTTGTAACATTGGTAACAGAAAATTGGCTTAAAACTGGTAACTCCGGGTTGAATTAATTCAAAACTACAACATGTGGCATGAGCCAACCCATGGAACTAGATCTCTAAAGATACGCCTAAATTGGGTAATATTTTATGTAATTCTTATCCTAGAAACCAGACTTATAAAAAATAGGATTTAGGGCAGTGTCTCTTTGAGGTATCAGAGGCATATAATAAGGACATATGCTTCACTATGTTCATAGCAGCCTTATTTATAATAGCCAGAAGCTGGAAACAACCCAAATGTCCCTCAACAGAGGAATGGAGACAGAAAATGTGGTACATTTACACAATGGAGTACTACTCAGCTATTAAAAACAATGAATTTATGAAATTCTTAGACAAATGGATAGAACTAGAAAATATCATCCTGAGTGAGGTACCTCAGTCAAAAGAACACACATGATATGCACTCACTGATAAGTGGATATTAGCACAAATGCTCGGAATACCCTAGATACAATTTAGAGACCACATGAAGCTCAAGAAGCAGGAAGATCAGAGTATGGATACTTCAGTCCTTCTTAGAAGAGGGATCAAAATACCCATGGGAGGAGATACAGAGACAAAGTGTGGAGCAGAAACTGAAGGAAAGGCCATTTAGAGACTGCCCCATGTGAGGATCCATCCCATATAGAGTTACCAAATCCTGACACTATTGAGAATGCCAACAAGTGCTTGCTGTCAGGAGCTTGCTATAGCGGTCTCCTGAGAGACTCTGCCAGAGCCTGACAAATACAGAAGTGGATACTCACAACCAACCTAATGGACTGAGCACAGGGTCCCCAATGAAGGAGCTAGAGAAAGGAACCAAGGAGCAGAAGGGTTTTGTAGTCCCCTAGGAGGAACAACAATATGAACCAACCAGTAACCCCAGAGCTCCCAGGGTCTAAACCAACTAAAGAGTACACATGGTGGGACTCATGGCTCTAGCTGCATATGTAGCAGAGGAAGGCCTAGTTGGTCATTAATGGGAGGAGAGGCCCTTGGTCTTGTGAAAGATCTATGGCCCAATGTAAGGGAATTCCAGGACAGGGAAGTGGGAGTGTGTGGGTTGGTGAGCAGGGGGAGGGGGTATGGGGTAGGGGGTTTTCAGAGAGGAAATGAAGAAAGGGGATAACATATGAAATGTAAGTAAAGAAAATATTTAATAAAAATAGAAAAAAAGAAATAAAAAGTCTCATTTTGAGATTATATACATGGAAGGGGGCTAAAATGTCTTTGTTAAATGTAATACTAATGATACTAGGTAGAAGTTTTTAAAAATATCCTTAGCTAGTCATCAGAGATAGATGGAGAGAAGTAACTGAATGGGAGAGGTGGTGAGGTTGGTAATGGGGATGGAGATCAGGTGTGGGGAGAGAGGGTGGGAGAGGGCTGGGTGGGAGAATAGAAATCAGTGGGCGCATCTCTGGAAATAGCTGGATACCTGGGATCGGGGAAACTCCAGGGAGTCGATGGGGGTGACTTCAGCTGAGATTCCTACCAGCTGAGGATATGAAGATTAGAGTGGCCACCTCTAGCCATGTAAGACTTCCAGTCCAGGGAGGAGGACAGCAAACCACTCACAAAACCTTAGACCCAAAATTTGTCCTGCCTACAAGATGTGCAGGGATAAAAGCAGAGAGTGAAGGAACAGCCAACCTATGACTGTCCCAACAGAGACCCATCCCATTTGAAAGAGCCAACCTCTGACACTATGTTTGCAGACAGGAACCTAGCATAACTGTCTCCTGAGAGGCTTCATCCAGCAGCAGATTGACACAGATGGAGAAACCCACAGTCAAATGTCAGGCAGAGCTCTGGGAATCTGGTGGAAGAGTAGGAGATAGAATTGAGAAAGCCAGTGTGGGTCAAGGACACCACAAGAATACCAACAAATCAACAAACATGGTCCCATGGAGGCTCACAGAGACTAAACCACCAACCAGGGAGCATGCAAGGGCTGGACCTAGGATCCCTACATATTGGAGCAGATAATTCAGCTTAGTCTTCAATTTGGTCCCCTAACAATTGGAGCAGGGTCTGTCTATGACACTATTGGCTGCCATTGGATCCCCATCCCCTAACTGAACTGCCTGGTTGGGCCTCAGTGAGAGAGGATAGGCTGCCGGGACTGGATGTTCTAGGGAGATGGTACCCAGAAGGGCCTTTCCCTTCTCTGAGGAGAAAGAGAGAAGGTAATGGATGGAGAAATTTCCAAGTGTGGGACTGGGAGAAGAGGAAGGAGGAAGTTTGCAATTGGGATATAAAGTGAATAAATGAATAAATTAATGAAAAAATATTCTTAGCTAGCAACATAAAGTGTTGTTATCTCTTTTTTAGCTTGAAACATTGCACTTTTATTTAAGATAAATCAATCAAGAAACCACTACTTGAAGCAAATCAAGCTATATAAGATATTGCAATAAAACACTCAAAATATTGGGTTGCCTACTTTTGATACCCCTTTTCGTCTACTGGGTTGCTTCATCCAGCCTTAGTACAAGGGGAAGTGGCTAGTTTCATTGCAACTTGGCTCACCATGTTTTGCTGATATCCCTGTGAAGCCTGCCCCTTTCTGAAGGGAAACGGAGAAGTAGATATTGGAGTGATGGGAGGTTGGGGGAGAGACTTGAGGGAGAAGAGGGAGGGGAAATTGCAGTCAGTATGTAATAAATGAGAGATGAATAAATTTTTTAAAATCCAAACTATGATAACAAAACATAATAATGTCAGTACAGAAATTAAAATCTGAGTTAAGGGATAATACTGCAGAAATAGACATGTTATTTGTGTGAGTTTAGAGAGGTAGGGAACATCGACTTGTAGAGTATATAGTGGTTTGAGTGAGAACTGTCCCCCATAGGCTCATGTATCTTAACACTTGTCCCTCATTGGCAGTGCTATTTGGGAAGATTATGGAACTTTTGTGGGGGTATAGCTTTGATGGTAGAGTATGTCAGTGGGGACAGTGTTTGATAGATTATTGAAGCCTCATCCTGCTTCCTGCTCCCTCTCTCTGCTTCCTATGTGTGACTGAGAAGTGATCTCCTAGCTTTTTGCTTGCTGTGACCACTACTCACATACTTCTGTTTTATGGGCTCTCCCTTTGAAACTGTAAACCAAACTCATGTCCAGAATTCATCAAAACTGTCAATTTTTGTTATGGTGTTTTATCACAGCAATGGAAAGTAGTTAATACAATCATGAAGTTTGAATTTCAAAATCAGTACTGAAGAAGGAAGTCTTTAGAGAGCTAACTATTCCAGTAAGAAGGAGCATGAGAATACATTTCTAAAGGGTTCAGGAAGTATGAGTTAAGCTTTTCTTTAAAGCATCAAATAGAAATCTAGTTTAGTTGACATATATAGGATGGGATGCATATTTGATAATATTGAGGAATAATGCATGAAATTAGAATTGATACCCAGTTGTAAATGGCCTTGCTTTGAGGACTTTTTACACAACTGCCTCACTTTTAGAAATAGTCTGATAAAGTAGTATTAACAGTTTTGCTATTAAATATCCCTTAAATTATAAGATGCATGCTTAGTCCCCAGTGCTACCTTTAAAGGTGACCTTTCCCCTCAGAAATGACTGTGTGCTTGTTAGGGCTTTCATTGTTGTGAAGAAAACCCAAGACCTACCTTATGACTCTTATAAGGAAAAATGTTTAGTTAGGGCTGGCCTACATTTTTAGTTTTAGTCCATTATGATGATGGTAGGATTCATGGCAGTGTCCAGGCAGACATGTTGCTGGAGACAGAGCTGAGTGTTCAACATCTTGATCTGAAGGCAGGCAGGAGGAAACTGGAATGCCATAATAGGGAGAGCTTAAGCATAGAGACCTCAAAATCTGCCCCTACAGTCCCACACTTCCTCCAATAAGGCCACATATCCTCAAGCAAGGCCACATCTCCTAATAGTGCCATTCCTAATGGGCCAAAGCATTTAACACATGAGTCGATGGGAGAGCCAAACATATTGAAACCACCAAAGACTGTCTAATGAGGGCTTGAACCTCATAATTGTATTCATTCATTGATAGATCCATAATTGATAACATTGGTTTGTATTAATGGAAAGTAGGAAATGGTGTCTAATTAAAGGGCATAGATTACTAGAAAGTATGCCTATATGTAACCCTTATACATCTCTCTCTTTTTCCTGGCTATCAGAAAGTGAGCAGCTTTCTTTTACCATGCCATTCTGCCATGGAATTTCTGTATTACCAGATGACAAAGTACAATGGAGCCAGCTGGTCATGGATTGAGTCTTCTGAGACCTAAACAAACCATAAAAAAATACAAATTTTCTTCACTTAAGTTGTCTCCAGTGCTATTTTGATAAAAACCAATAGGTGACACAAAATAAGCCATTAATAGATTTTTCCATTATTTTTTCCGAATGGTAACATGATCTTAACTGATTTGATTTATAAATTCATCTAGGACTTAATGTAAAATGAATACTTTTGTTATTGCTTTTAAAACATTGCCATAAAAATCTTTGGTATTCTTCCTGTGAAAAGGTAGAGTCTACCCTTTCCTTGAGTTATCAAACAAAAATAACGCAAAACTGACACCGATCAAGATAATTGAAAAGCTATAGCTCTTTTGCATGTTTGTTATTGGATGCTAGAGATGCCCCATAAGAACTCCAACTATCTTGAGGTTGCTGTTCTCTGTGGAAACACATGCTTAATAAAGCAGTGTGTAGTGTTTTCTCTGACACAACTGAACCCAGTATTTGCATCATTCTAGCCAAAATCCCAGACTGGAAAGTCAATAGCCCTTCATAAGATTCTAACAGCAGCTGTTACATTGTTGTTAGCCTTCAAGTCACCCCAGTTTACTCCTACAGATATGATAAAGTAGAAACAAGGCATCCACACTGTGATGTTTACCTCTGGACCCTGTGTGAAGAAAATGGCTGCTTTATAGCACTAAGTTGTGTAAGCATTGATTGATGCTTGGAGCAGATGAAAGTGTACATTGAAGTGAGAGGCAGAAGTCATTCTATGGTTTCTATTGATGGTATATGTGAGATATCTCAAGCTAA
Organism: Mus minutoides; assembly: GCA_902729485.2. Taxonomy (NCBI): domain Eukaryota; kingdom Metazoa; phylum Chordata; class Mammalia; order Rodentia; family Muridae; genus Mus; species Mus minutoides. The sequence continues at coordinate 1,055,727 of LR753359.1, read as the reverse complement.
GGGATTGGAAACATGAAATACATGAGATATTGTGCTCATTTGATTGAGTGTCATTGGAGTTTTTTGTCATTTAGAATTTTGTTAGCTCTTTGAGAATATGGGCTAGGCTAGGATAATTGAAAAAATTGGGTGTGAATGTCTGTGTTGTAGGGACAGAGATGAATAAAATGCTAAACTTCTTCAAAACTAGAGTTTGATGTTAATAGCATGTTAAAAATAGAAGAAATTATTTTTTCTAGACAAAGAAATAAAAGCTAGATTATATTAGCAATTATATTTGATAAAATATAATGGTAATCATATTAGAAAATTAGACAAAAATATGCATAAGAAAATTTAAAATAAAAATCCTTAGGGCCAATGAGTATGTCTAATGATCTTCATTAGCAATAATTGTTGAGAAAATACTATTCAAACAATACGGAAATCCCGAATTACCTATGACTATCAAAAAATGGGAGGCTTGGTAATAAAGTGTTGTTGTGATATATTGTTGGAAGGAAGAAGGACCAAAGCTGCTATGATGTGGGGGAACATCATGCTAACTATCTAAGCTAAGGACCACTGTATTCAGAAAGGGAAATATGTAAGACCATTCTTTATTATAGTAATGAAATCATAGTGAGTGGGTGGCTACCTGAGTATGGGAAAAATGAAATGTGGTACACACTCATTATGGAACACTATTCTGTAAATGTAAGAAAGAATTGAGTATGTGAATTGGTCCTAGAAATGGGACAAACAGGGGAAAAGGTAAGAAAAGATATATGTGTTTCATTGGTAAAAATGTCAGCAAGAGGAAATGATACACATCTTCTAAGGGTGTAATTCAGCTCTTTTTTTTAAAAAAATATTTTATTTATTTAAATTCTGAATATTGCCTTCCCTCCAAGAGTTCTTCACTCCCTACCCTTCACCCCCATAAGTGTTCCCTGACCCTGGAGCATCACATCTGTACACGTTAAGACACACCCTCTCCCACTGATGTCAAATAAGGCTACATATGTGCCAGGGGCCATGAAAGAGACCACACATGTTCTTTGGTTGGTGGCTAAGTCTCTGGGAGCTCTTAAGAGTTCTGAAGAAAGAAATTGAGGAAGATCTCAGAAGATGGAAGGATCTCCCATGCTCATGGATTGGCAGAATCAATATAGTAAAAATGGCTATCTTGCCAAAAGCTATCTACAGATTCAATGCAATCCCCATCAAAATTCCAACTCAATTCTTCAAGGATCTAGAAAAGACAATCAGCAAGTTCATCTGGAATAACAAAAANTGGGAGGAGAGGCCCCTTGGTCATACAGACTCTATATGCCCCAGAACAGGGGAATGCCAGGGCCATTACGTGGGAGGGGGTGGGTAGGGGAGCAGGGCGGGGACGCGGGAGGGTAAGGGAAAATTTCTGGATAACATGTGAAATGTAAATGAAGAAAATATCTAATAAAGAGAGGAAAGAAAAAAAAAAAAAAAAAAAAAAAAAAAAAAAAAAAAAAAAAAAAAAAAAAAAAAAAAAAAAAAAAAAAAAAAAAGAGTTCCAGGTTAGTTGACACTGATGGTCATCCTGTGAGGTTGCCATCCCTTTCAACTCTTTCAATCCCTCTCCTAACGATTCCATAGGGATTCCTGACCTCAGTCCAAGTTGGCTGTAAGTATCTGCATCTGTCTCAGTCAGCTGCTGGTAGATCCTCTCGGAGAACAGCCATGCTAGGCTCCTGTCTGCAAGTACAGCATGGCATCAGTAATAGTGTCAGGGTTTGGATGATTACAGATAGGTAGGTACTGTGAGTTGGTATGAAATAAAAAGGAATGGGACCTTTCATAAACCAGTGTTGACCGTGCCCTGTGAGGTGAAAGCTATGACTGTAACTCTGTCCCTGACATCTAAAGATGTAAACATAACTTGAAAACTAGGATAAAAAGGTTCTGGAATCATTGATTATTGTGAATTGCTTTTAATTTCTCCTAGAATTAGGTTCTTTTGATTTTGCTACAGTTATGTCTGGATATACATAATTAAACTACAAAAGGATCAGATGTGAATTCCTTTTGTTACATATTCTAACCAGGAAATTCCCATGAGAGCTGATTGGAAAATCTTGTGATTCTCTACCTTGATTCAAGTGTCCTAACTTTTTCCTGATTATGAAAATAATACATATTCATGAAAATATTTGGAAAATACAAAATAAAGGGACAATATTTTAATGAAAAAGAAAATTATTCCTCCTATCAATTCACCACCTAGAAATAGTTAGCCAATATTTGGATACATTTACTTCCATTCTTTTTAAAAATATAAATATGTCCATGAGAATATTAGTAATAAAGATGTATATATGCATATGCACATGCATATGCATAATAAACTTGCAATGATACTATGTACAAATTCTCCTGTTTTCACAACTCATTTTTAATTGGTTATTTTATTTATTTACATTTCAAATGTTACTCCCCTTCCCAGGTCCCCTCCACAAACCACCTATAATCTCCCTTTCCCCCAGGCTCTATAAGGGTGCTCCCCCCCCCCCCACCTACTCTTGTTTCACAGCCCTAGCATTCTCCTACTCTGGGGCATTGAGCTTTCACAGGACTAAGAACCTCCCCTGTCAATGATGCCAGATAAGGCCACCCTCTGCTACATTTGCAGCTGGAGCCATGGGTCCCTCAATGTATATTCTTTGGTTGATAGGTTAGTCCCGGGGGCTCTGGAGGAGTCTGGTTTATTGATATTGTTGTTCTCCCTATGGGGTTACAAACTCCTTCAGCTCTTTCAGTAATTCTCCTAACTCTTCAGTTGGGGTCCCTTTGCTCAGTCTGATGGTTGGCTGCAAGCATTCACATTTATATTGGTCAGCCTCTGGCAGAGCCTCTCAGGAGACAGGTATACCAAGCTCCTGTCAGCAAGCACTTCCTGGCATCAGCAATAGGGTCTGGGGTTGGTATTTGCATATGGGATGGATCCCCAGATGGGGGAGTCACTCAATGGACTTTCCTTCAGTCTCTGCTCACTCTTTGTTTCTGTATTTCCTAAAGACAGAGGCAATTCTGGGTTAAAATTTTGAGATTAGTGTGTGGCCTCATCCCTCAACCAGGGGCTAGGCCTTACCTCTGGATATGATCGCTACAGGTTCTTTCTCCACTTTGTTGGGTATTTCAGCCCATGTCATCCCAGTTGGGTCCTGGGAGCCTCTTGCTTTCCTGGAATCTGGGACTTTCGAGTGGCTATGCCCAGTTCCCCTTCCCCCATTGCTGTACACCTCTATTCTATTTACTGACCCTTTGTACATCTCCCCCATCTCCTTCTACATATGATCCTGCCCGCCATTTTCTCCTGCCTCTCCTTTATTCCTCCCAAGTCCCTTCCACCCTCTATCTGCCAAGATTATCTTGTTCCCCCTCCTGACTAGGATTGAAGCAGCCACACTTCGATCTTCCTTCTTCTTGAGCTTCATATGGTTTGTAAGTTGTATCATGTATATTCCAAGCTTTTTTCCTAATATACACTTATCAGTGAGTACATACCATGTGTGTTCTTTTGTGACTGGGTTACCTCACTCAGGATGATATTTTCTAGTTCCATCTATTTGCCTATGAATTTCATGAACTTATTGTTTTTAATAGATCAGTAGTACTCCACTGTGTAAATGTACCACATTCTCTGTAGCCATTCCTTTGTTTGAGGGACATCTGGGTTGTTTCCAGCTTTTGGCTATTATAAATAATGGTATTAACATTTATGAGTTCTGTGGATTATATCTTGGGTATTCTGTTCTTTTTTTTCTAATATCCACTTAGTGAGCACATACCATGAATACCCTTTTGGGTCTGAGTTACCTTACTTAGCATATTTTCTAGTTCCATCCATTTGCCTGCTAAACTCAGGATTTTCTCATTCTTAATAGCTAGTAGTATTCCATTGTGAAAGTGAACAACATTTTCTGTATCAATTCTTCTGTTGTGTGACATCTGTTTTGTTTCCAGCTTCTGGCTATCACAAACAAGTCTGCTATGAACATAGTGGAACATGTGTGTCCCTGTGGCATGGTGGGGAACCTTTTGGGTATATACCCAACAGTGGTATAACTGGATCTTCACATAGATCTATTTACATTTTTCTGAGGAACCTCCAGATTGTTTTCCAGAGTGGTTGTACCAGTTTGCATTCCTACTAGAAATGGGGGAGTATTAATAGGGTTATTTGATTCTCTGGTGTCTAACTTCTTTTTTTTTTTTTTGATTAGATATTTTATTTACATTTCAAATGTTATCCCCTTTCCTCAGTTCACCTCTGAAACCCCCCTATCCCCTATCCCCCTCCCCCTGCTCACCAACCGACCCACTCCTGATTCCCTCTCCTGGCATTCCTCTACACTGGGGCATTGATCCTTCACAAGACCAAGGACCTCTCCTCTCACTGATGTCCCACAAGGCCATCCTCTGCTACATATGCAAATGGAGCCATGGGTCCCTCCATGTGTACTCTTTGGCTGGTGGTTTAGTCCCTGGAAACTCTGGGGTTACTGGTTGGTTCATATTGTTGTTCTTCCTATGGGGCTGAAATCCCCTTCACCTCTTTGGGCCCTTTCTCTAGTTCCTCCACTGGGGACCCTGTGCTCAGTCCAATGGATGGCTTGTCAGGCACTGGCAGAACCTCTCAGGAGACAGCTATATTAGGCTCCTGTCAGCAAGCAATTCTTGGCATCACCAATAGTGTCTGTGTTTGGAATGGATCCCCAGGTGGGACAGTATCTGGATGGCCTTTCATTCATTTTCTTCTCCACACTTTGTCTCTGTATCTCCTCCCATGGTTATTTTGATCCCCCTTCTAAGAGGGACCTAAGAGTTCTCAGTTTATATTTGATATTAGACCTCTATCAGATGTAGGATTGGTAAAAATCTTTTCCAAAACTGTAGATTGCAGTTTTGTCCTGATGACAATGATCATTGCCTTACAGAATCTTTTCAATTTCATGAGACCCCATTTGTCAATTGTTGATCTTAGAGCCTGGGCAATTGTTGTTTTGTTCAGGAACTCTTCCCCTGTATTTGAGGTTCTTCCCCTCTATCTCTTCTATTAGATTTAAGGCATCTGGTTTTATGTGGAGGTCCTTGATCCACTTGTACTTGAGCATTGTACAGGGGGATAAGAATGGATCAATTTGCACTATTCTATATGCCAACCACCACTTAAGCCAGCATCATTTGTTGAATATGCTGTCTTTTTTCCACTGCATGGTTTGGCTTCTTTGTCAAAGATCAAGTAACCATAGGCATGTAGGTATAATTTTGGGTTTTCAATTCTATTCCATTGATCTACCTGCCTATCTTTGTACCAATACAATGAGGTTTTATTAACTCTTTTTCTATAGCAGAGCTTGAGGTCAGGAATGGTGATTTGCCAGGATTTTTATTGTTGAGATTAGTTTTCACTATCCTAGGTTTTTTTTTTTTTTTTTACCAAACAAATTTGAGAATTGGTCTTTTTATCTCAGTGAAGAATTGAGTAGGAATTTTGATAGGGATTGCACTGAGTCTGTATATTTCTTTTGGTAAAATGTCCATTTTTACTATGTTAACCCTGCCAATCAATGATCATAGAAGATCTTTCCATCTCCTGAGGTCAAATTCTTTCTTTAGATTCTTGAAGTTCTTTTCTTACAAATCTTTAACTAGCATGGTTACAGTCATACCAAGATATTTTATATTAATTGTGACTATTGTGAAGGGTGCTGTTTCCCTAATTTCTTTCTGAGCCCACTTATCCTTTGAGTAGAAAGGGCTACTGAATTATTTGAGTTGATTTTATATCCAGCCACTTTGATAAAGTTGTTTATCAGATTTAGGAGCTCTCTGGTGGAATTTTGGGGGTTATTTATGTATACTATCATATCATCTGCAAATAGTGATATTTTGACTTCTTCCTTCTGAATTTGTATCCCTTTGACCTCTTCTTCTTTCTTCTTTTTTTCTAATTACTCTGAATAGACCTTTGAGTGCTATATTGAATAGATAGGGACAGAGTTGGCAGCCTTGTTTTCTTCCTGATTTTAGTGGGATCACATCAAATTTTCCTCCATTTAGTTTGATGTTGACTACTGGTTTTCTGTATATTGCTTTTACTATGTTTAAGCATGGGCCTTGAATTTCTGATCATTCTAAGACTTTTAATTGAAGGGGTATAGAATTTTGTCAAATGCTTTTCCAGCTTCTAATGAGAAGATCACGTGTTGTTTTTCCCCCCTTTGAGTTTATTTATATAGTGGATTATGTAGATGCATTTCTGTATATTGAACCATCCCCTGTATTCCTGGGATGAAGCCTACTTGTTCATTGTGAATGATCATTTTGATGTGTCCCAGGATTCAGTTTGCGAGAATTTTATTGAGTATTTTTGCATCGATATTCATAAGGAAAACTGATCTGAATCTTCTTCCTTTGATGGATCTTTGTGTGGTTTTTGATATCAGTGTAACTGTGGCATCTTAGAATGAATTTGGTAGTGTTCCTTCTGTTTCTATTTTGTTGAATAGTTTGAAGAGTGTTGGTATTAGGTCTGATAGAATTCTGCACTAAAACCATGTGGTCATGGCCTGTTTTTGTTTGGCCGACCTTTAATGTCGGCTTCTATTTCATTAGAGTTTAGGAGACTGTTTAGATTGTGTATCTGATCCTGATATAACTTTTGTACTTTGGTATCTGTCTAGAAAGTTATCCATTTTATCCAGATTTTCCAGTTTTGTTTAGTATAGCCTTTTGTAGTACAATCTGATGATTTTTTGAATTTTGTCAGTTTCTGTTGTTATTGCTCCCTTTTTGCTTCTGATTTTGTTAATTTGTGTACTATCTCTGTGCCCTCTTGTTAATCTGGCAAAGGGTTTATCTATCATGTTGATTTTCTCAAGGTATCAGCTCCTGTTTTTTTATTCTTTGTATACTTCTCTTTTTCTACTTGGTTGGTTTTAGCTCTGAGTTTGATTATTTTCTGCTGTCTACTCCTCTAAGGTATACTTGCTTCTTTTTGTTCTAGAGCCTTCAGATGTGCTGTTAAGCTGTTAGTGTGTCACCAATTTCTTTATAGAGGCACTCAGACCTACTAGTTTTCTTCTTAGCACAGCCTTTACGATGTCCCATAATTTGGGGTGTGTTGTGCCTTCATTTTCATCAAATTCTAAAAAGTCTTTAATTTCTTTCTTTATTTCTTCCCTGACCAAATTTTCATTGAGTAGAGAATTGTTCTGCATCCATGTGTATTGGGGTTTTCTATTGTTTTGTCTTAGTCTGTGGTGATTTGATAAGATGCATTGGAATATGTCAATTGTCTTGTTTCTCTTGAGGCCTGTTTTGTGACCAATTATATGGTCAGTTTTGGAGAAGGTACCATGAGGTAGTGAGAAGAAGATATATTCTTTTACTTTTGGATGAAATGTCCTATAGATATCTATTAAATCCATTTATGTCATAACTTATGTTAGTTTCAGTGTCTGTGTTAATTTCTTTTTCTATGATCTGTCCATTGGTAAGAGTGAGGTTTTAAAGTCTTCCCCTTTTATTGTGTGAGGTTCAATATGTGCATTAAGCTTTAGTAACATTTCTTCTACAGATGTGGTTTCCTTTGTATTTGGTGCATAGATGTTCAGAATTGAGAGTTCATAGTGGTAGATTATTCCTTTGATAAGTAAGAACTGTCCTTTCTTATCTTTTTTTTTTTTTGATAACTTTTGGTTGAAAGTTGATTTTATTCCATATTAGAATGGCTACTCTAGCTTGTTTCTTGGAACCATTTTTTTTTAATTATTTTTTTCTGCCTTTTACTCCCTCTTTGCAACTGAGATGTGTTTCCTGTATGCAGCAGAACATTGGGTCCTGTTTAAGTATCCAGTTTGTTAGTGTTCTTTTTATTGGGGAATTGAGTCCATTAATGTTAAGAGATTTTAAGAGATAGTAAGGACCAGTGATTGTTGATTTCAGTTATTTTTTGTTGTTAGAGGTGAAATTATGTTTGTGTGGCTATCTTCTTTTGGGTTTATTGAAAGATTACTTTCTTGCTTTTTTCTTGGGTGTAGTTTCCCTCCTTGTGTTGTAGTTTTCCATCTATTATCCTTTGTAGGGCTCGATTTGTGGAAACACATTGTGTTAATTTGTTTATTTCATGGAATATCTTAGTTTCTCCATCTATAGTAATTTTGTTCTCTTAGGATCTGTATAACATCTGTCCAAGATCTTCTGGCATTTGGAGACTCTGTTGAGAAGTCTGGTGTAAATCTGATAGGTCTGCCTTTATATGTTACTTGACCTTTTCCCCTTACTGCTTTTAATATTTTTTCTTTGCTTCATGCATTTGGTGTTTTGAATATTATGTGTGACAGGAAGAATTTCTTTTCTGGTCTAATCTATATGGGGTTCTGGAGGTTTCTTTTATGTTTATGGGCTTTTCTTTCTTTAGGTTAGGGAAGTTTTCTTCTATAATTTTGTTGAAGAGATTTCCTGGCTCTTTTATTTGGGAGTCTTCACTCTCTTCTATACCTAATATTGTTATGTTTGGTCTTCTCATTGTGTCCTGGATTTCCTGGAAGTTTTGGTTTAGAATATTTTTGCATTTTCTTTGACTGTTGTGTCAATATTTTCTGTGGCATCTTCTGCACCTGAAATTCTCTCTTTTATCTCTTGTATTCTGTTGGTGATGCTTGAATGTATTACTCTTGATTTCTTTCCTAGGTTTTCTATCTCCATGTTTGTTTCCCTTTGTGATTTCTCTATTGTTTCTATTTCCATTTTTTAGATCCTGGACGGTTTTGTTTCATTCCTTCACCTGTTTGAATGTGTTTTCATGTATTTCTTTAAAGGATTTATGTGTTTCCTCTTTAAGGGCTTCGGCCAGTCTACCTATGTTCTCTTTTAGTTCTTTGAGGGAATTATTTATGTCCTTAAAGTCTTCTATCATTATTCTGAGATGTGATTTTAAAGCAGACTCTTGCTTTTCAGCTGTGTTGGGCTTGCTGTGTTGGGAATTCTGGGTTCTGGTGATGCCAAGTAGCCTTGGTGTCTGTTCCTTATATTCTTTTCCTTGCCTTTTGCCATCTGGTTATCTCTGATGTTAGCTGATTTTGTGTACCTGACTGGATATTGTCCCTCCTGTAAACCTCTGAGCCCGTGAACTTAGGTGTGTCAGTACTCCTGGGGGACTAGCTATCACTGGGTGGGATTGGGGTGAGGAGAGCTGTGGTACAGGGTCAGCTCAGGGTGGGGGGCCAGTTGGAAACTGGATGACGTTTTTAGAATTCTTTATCATGTCTTAAATATCTGTGCTTAGATTTTAATTTGAATAGTATTTCAGTATTATTTTAGAATGCCAAGAAGGATTATATTTATGATTTTAGCTATTTTATTACCATATTTTACAAATGATTTGATTATGAACTTTCTCTCTTGTTCTATGAAATTCTTCTGTTAAAAAATAATTTGGATATTTTCTTTGTATTTGAATATCATTCAACCTTTGTTGTATTTATTATTGTATTTTAATTTATGCCAAAATTATAGTTTTCTATCATAATTATTTGAAATATTTTATTCTTTTCAAATATTCTTAAAAGTAAAATACCTGTACTCATCTATAATTATTTCTCTTTTGTCCATGGATATCCATGTGTTTATAATTTTTAAAATCTTGTTCTTTCATGAAATTGGAACTTATTTTAGTCAGGTATGATAGAAATTCCTGAATTAATTTTCTCAGTGTTTCATTAAATATTTTCTGTTTTCTATTACATTTCAGTGTTTTACTTTATGATAAATTAATTCTCATATACATACAACACATGCACACTTTGTTTCTATTGCTTTATCTATGCTTGTACAGTATTTAACCTATTGCAATTTGGTTTTAATTTGTTTGTGTAATTGTTTGCATTTACAATATATTGCAGGTTTTAATTTTTAATAAATTTATTTTTCATATTCTTAAATATATTCACCTCCCTTCCTGAAACTTCTCCCATTACCACCCATCAGTTTCCATCCCTTCCAACTCAAGTTTGAATTTTCTTCTTTTATTTCTTTCCACGTTCAGTTTGTGATGTTCTGCTACTCTTGGTAGTGAGACTTTCCATGGTGTGTGATCAAACTATTGTGAGTTACATCATTAAAAAAAGATATCTCTCTTCCAAGAAGCTATGAAATGCCAAATTATCTTCAGTTAGTAATGGGATTCCATGCCCACCTTAACACTTCTATGCTAAGATGTTGTCTGTCTGGAACTTGTGTACATCTTATATATGCTGTCACATTTGTGTGAATACATATGTACATCCACCCTTCCTGGAAATCACTATTTTCTTGCTCCTAATTTATCACCTCAGACTTTTAGACTGTTGCTACACCTTCTCCCACAAAGACACATGAACCTTTGATATGAGTGTCTCATTTAATGTTTATCACTCCACAGTCTTATTCTCTGCATGGTGACCATTTTGGATTCTCTGTATTAACTGACACCTACAGAAAACATAGCTTCTCTGGTGAGCGATGAGACTACTATAAATTTATTATATATTTTATTAGTATTTTTAGGATTTTGTACACTGTTTTAGTTCTATCCAGATCGACTCCATTCTCCTTAAATCCATTTTGATATTATTTTTCTTTTATTAAAAATGTCAAGGTCAATTTCTGCTGCCCAAATGTTTTGGACCTATAGCCTTGCAGGGATTAATTATATATCTTAACAATTAATAACCAACACAGCAATTTACCTGACATTCTTTTTAAAAATTAGTGATACATTTTCCAAGTAAAGCTCAAAATTATTTGTTTCAAAACAAACTTTATTTAATGATTTTTGGCAATCACTTTAGTAACACCATTATTTATTAACAATAAAAATCTTCAAATTAGAATTTATAACAAATATAGCATATATCCACATTTATATGAGTCAATTTTAGATTCTCTCACAGTTTGTTAATTTTCTTCATATATATTGGTTTCATTATCTTGATCAAACTATTTTTGAACTGCTATTGTCACCAAACAGCAGACAATATGGCATCGGCTTATCTTTATTACTGAAAGTGGAAACACATATCTTTCACTGAAGATTGGTCATTGGCAGAAGTGCCTCTACTTGCTTTTGGAAGAAATTTTACTTAAACATCCTGATAATCAGTGCTGATGTCCAACTTGACATAATCTAAAATCACTCCGGAGATGAACTTCTAGGCATATTTTGAGAAATTATCTAGATTAAGATTACCTTATGAAGATATCCAATTAGCATCAGGAGGGAGCAAGACTACAGGAGTGCAGAAAGGACTGTGAGTGCAGGTTAGACCACCACTGCTGCTCAGGGGAACCTGCCCAGAACCCTCATGGCACAGGAACCAAGGGGTTGTGTGGGACAGGATTCTCCATCTACTCCCAGTGTTGATCCTGTGCCACAGAGCTACATACACAAATACTGCCAGAAGAGAGTTGGTCACCTAGGAGTGCCCACACACCTATGAGCACAGGTAAGACCACCACTTCTCTTAAAATTCCTAGCCCAAGAGGACACACAGCCAACAGGACACAGGAACCAAGGATCAGCTGGGGACAGGATTCTTCTGGTCTCTGTCTGCACCCCAGAGCTGACCCTGTATGACCCAAATTCCTCCTGGAAAACCTGGTCTTTCAGGAGTACTGACCTATAGGCTTGAAGGATGAAAGAGCCAAAGTCAGAGACAGCAAAACCACCTAACACCAGAGATAACTAGATGGTAAAACGCAAGCATAAGAATATAAGCAACATAAACCAAGACTGCTTGGCATCATCAGAACCCAGTTCTCCCACAACAGCAAACCTGGTCACTCCAACATACCAGAAAATCAAGATTCTGATTTAAAATAACATCTCATGATGATGATCAAGGAATTTAAGATGGAAATAAATCACTCTCTTAAAGAAATACAAAAGAACACATATAAACAGGTAGAAGACCTTGAAGAAGAAACACAAAAATACCTTAAATAATTACAGGAATTCACAGCCAAACAAGTGAAGGAACTGACAAAAAACATCCAGGATCTAAAAATGGAAATACAAACAATAAAGAAATCACAAACAGAGACAACGCTGGAGATAGAAATTCTAGGAAAGAGATCAGGAGACATAGATGCAAGCATCATCAACAGAATACAAGACATAGAAGAAAGAATCTCAGGTGCAGAAGATGCCATAGAAAACATTGATATGACAGTCAAAGAAAGTGTAAAATGCAAAAAGATCCTATATCAAATCATCCAGGATATGGATATGGACAGGGTGAGAAGACCAAATCTAAGGATAATAAGTATAGAGGAAAGTGAAGATTCCCAAATTAAATGGCCAATAAATATATTCAGCAAAATTATAGAAGAAAACTCCCCTAACCTAAAGAAAGAGATGCTCATGCACGAACAAGAGCCTACAGAACTACAAATAGATTGGACAAGAAAAAGATCACTCCAGTCACATAATAATCAAAACACCAAACATATTAAACAAATAAAGAATATTAAAAGCAATAAGGGAAAAAAAGGTCAAGTAATACACAAAAGCAGACCTATCACAATTACATCAGACTTCTCACCAGAGACTATGAAAGCCAGAAGATCCTGGGCAGATCTCACATAGACCCTAAGAGAACACAAATGCCAACCCAGACTACTATACCCAGAAAAACTCTCAATTACCATAGATGGAGAAATCAAGATATTCCATGACAAAACCAAACCTACACAATATCTTTCCACAAATCCAGCCCTACAAAGGAAAATAGATGGAAAATGCCAACACAAGGAGTGAAACTATACCCTAGAAAAAGCAAAAAAAAAAAAAAGTAATTTTTTCAACGAGCCGAAAAGAAGACAACCACACAAATATAAAAATAACATCAATAATAATAGGGAGCAACAATCACTATTCCTAAACATCTCTTAACATCAATGAACTCATTTCCCCAATAAATAGACATAGAATAACAAATTGGATACATAGATAGGACCCAGCATTTTGCTCCATACTGGAAACACACTTCAGTGTCAAAGACAAACAGTACCTCAAAGTAAAGGGCTGGAAAACAATTTTCCAAGCAAATGGTCCCAAGAAGCAAGCAGGAGGATCCATTGTATTATTGGATAAAACCAACTTTCAACCAAAAGTCATCAAAAAAGATAAGGATGGACACTTCATACTCATCAAAGGAAAAATCTACCAAGAAGAACTCTCAATTCTGAACATCTAGGCTCCAAATGCAAGGATACCCACATTCATAAAAGAAACTTTACTAAAGCTAACAGCACAAATTGCACCTCACACAATGATTGCGGAGGACTTCAACACCCCACTCTTATCAATGGACTGATCACGGAAACACAAACTAAACAGAGCCACAGTAAAACTAACAGAAATTTTGGACCAAATGGATTTAAAGGATATCTAAAGAACATTCCATCCTAAATAAATAGAATATACTACCTACTCAGCACTTCATGGTACCTTCTCCAAAATTGACCATATAATTGGTCACAAATTCAACCTCAACAGATAATAAAGATTGAATTAATCCCATGCCTCCTATCAGATCACCATGGACTAAGGCTGATCTACAGTAACAACATAAATAATAGAAAACCCATATACATTTGGAAGCTAAACAACACTCTACTCAATGATACTTGGTCAAGGAAGAAATAAACAAAGAAATTAAGTCTTTAGAGTTTAATGAAAATATATATACAAAATACCCAAACATTTGGGACACAATGAAAGCAGTGTTAAGAGAAAAACTCATAGCCCTGAATATCTCCAAAAAGAATCTGGAGAGAGCATACACTAGCAATTTAACAGCACACTTGAAAGATGTAGAAAAAAAAAAAAGAAGAAGAAGCAAATATACCAAAGAGGATTAGATGGCAGCAAATAATCGACTCAGAGCAGACATCAATCAAGTAGAAACAAAACGAAGTATACAAAGAATCAACCCAACAAGGAGCTGGTTCTTTGAGAAAATCAACACAACAAATAAGCCCTTAACCAGACTTACCAGAAGGCACAGAGACAGTACCCAAATCAACAACATCAGAAATGAAAGTGATATATAAAAGCAGAAACCAAAGAAATCCAAAAAATCATCAGGTCCTACAACAAAAGCTTATACTGGAAAGTTGGGATGAAATGGACAAATTTCTAGACAGATACCAGGTACCAAAGTTAAATCAGGATCAGAAAAATGATCTAAACAGTTCCATCCTCTAAAGAAATAGAAACAGTCATTATAGTCTCCAAACCCAAAAAAAAAAAAAAAAAAAAAAAAAAAAAAAAAAAAAAAAAAAAAAAAAAAAAAAAAAAAAAGCCCAGGACCAGATGAGTTTAATGCAGAGTTCTATCAGACCTTCAAAGAAGACCTAATACCAATGCTTCTCAAACTATTTCACAAAATAGAAACAGATGGAACTCTATCCAAATTGTTCTATGACTCCACAATTACCTTGATACCAAATCCACACAAAGACCCAACAAAGAAAGGGAAGTTCAGACCAATTTCACTTATGAATATCGATGCAAAAATACTCAATAAAATTCTCACAAACTGAATCCAAGAACACATTAAAAATATCTTCCATCATGATCAAGTAGGCTTCATTATATGGATACAATGATGTTTTAATATATGCAAATGCATCAACATAGTCTACTATATAAACAAACTCAAAGAAGAAAAACCTTGTGATCATTTTATTAGATGTTAAGAAAGCATTTGACAAAATCCAACACCCTTTCATTATAAAAGTCTTAAAGAGAACAAGAATTCAATGCTCATATCTAAATATAGTAAAAGCAATATATAGCAAACCAGTAGCCAACATCAAATTAAATGGAGAGAAACTTGAAGCAATCCCACTAAAATCAGGGACTAGACATGGCTGCCCACTCTCTCCCTGCCTATTCAACATAATACTCAAAGTACTAGCCAGAGCAATTGGACAGCAAATGGAGATTAGAGGGATACAAACTGGAAAGGAAGAAGTCAAAATATCACTATTTGTAGATGATATGAAAGTATACATAAGTGACTCTAAAAATTCCACCAGAGAACACCTAAACCTGATAAACAATTTCAGCAAAGAAGATGGATATAAAATTAACTCAAAGAAATCAGTGGCATTCCTCTACTCAAAGGATAAGCTGGCTGAGAAAAAAATTAGAGAAACAACACCCTTCACAATAGTCACAAATAATATAAAATACCTTGGTGTGACTCTAACTAAGGAAGTGAAAGATCTGTATAATAAGAACTTCAAGTCTCTGAAGAAAGGAATGGAAGAAGATCTTAGAAGATGGAAAGATCTCCCATGTTCATGGATTGGCAGGTTAATATACTAAAAACACCCATCTTGCCAAAAACAATCTACAGATCCAATACAATTCCCATCAAAATCCCAACTCTATTCTTCATAGTGTTAGAAAGAGCAATCTACACATTTATCTGGAATAACAAACAAACCTGGGATAATAAAAATTAATTTCTACAATAAAAGAACTTCTGGTGGAATCACCTTCCCCGACCTAAAGTTGTACTACAGAGCAATTGTGATTAAAACGGCGTGGTATTGGTACAATAACAGTCAGGTAGATCAATGGAATAGAATTGCAGACTCAGAAATGAACCCACACTCCTATGGTCACTTGATCTTTGACAAAGGATCTAAAACCATCCAGTGGAAAGAAGACAGCATTTTCAACAAATGGTGTTGGTTCAACTGGCAGTTAGCATGTAGAATGCAAATCAATCCATTTTTATCTATTTGTACAAAGTTCAAGTCAAAGTTTATTAAGGACCTCCACATAAAAGCAGATACACTCAAACTAATAGAAAACATAGTGGGGAAAAGCCTCGAGGACATGGGTACAGAAAAAAAATTCCTGAATAGAACACCAATGGCTTATGCTCTAAGATCAAGAATTGAGAAATGGGACCTCATAATATTGCATAGCTTCTGTAAGGCAAAGGAAACTGGCAATAGGACAAAATATCTCCCAAGAGATTGGGAAATGATCTTTACCAACACTATACCCTATAGAGGGCTAATATCCAAGATATACAGAGAACTCAAAAAGTTAGATGCCAGAGAAACTAATTATCCTATTAATAAATGGGGTACAGAGCTAAACAAAGAATTCTCAACTGAGGAATACCAAATGACTGAGAAGCACCTAAAGAATTGTTCAACATCTTTCAACATCTTACTGGGTAAATGAAAATCAAAATAACACTGAGATTCCACCTCATAACAGTCAGAATGGCTATGGTCAAAAACTCAGATGACAGCAGATGCTGGAGAGGATGTGGAGAAAGAGGAACACTCCTCCATTGCTGGTCTGCTTTCAATTTGTTACAACCACTCTAGAAATCAGTTTGCCCATTCTTCAGAAAATTAGACATAGTACTACTTGAGGACCCAGCTATACCTCTCCTGAGCATATACCCAGAAGATCTTCCAACATGTAATAAAGACACATGCTCCACTATGTTCATAGCAGCCTTATTTATAATAGCTAGGAGCTGGAAAGAACACAGATGTCCCTCAACAGAAGAATGGATACAGAAATTGTGGTATATTTAGACATTGGAGCTCAGCTATTACACATTTACCCAGCTATTATATACAATGAATTCATGAAATTCTTAGGCAAATGCGTGGAACTAGAAAATATCATCCTGAGTGATGTAACCTAGTGAATTGCAAAAGAACACACATTGTATATACTCAGTGATAAATGGATATTAGCCCAGAAGCTTGGAATACCCAAGATACAATTCACAGACCACAGGAAACTCAAGAAGAAGGAAGACCAAAGTGTGAATACCTCTATCCTTCTTAGAAGGGAGAACAAAATACCCATGGAAGGAGTTACAGAAACAAAGTGTGGAGCAGAGACTGAAGGAAATGCCATCCAGAGACTGCCCCACCTTGGGATCCATCCCATATACAGTCACCAAAACTAGACACTATTGTGGATGCCAACACATGCATGCTGACAGGAGCCTGGTATATTTGTCCCCTGAGGGGCTCTACCTGTGCCTGACAAATACAGAAGTGGATGCTCTCAGGAAACCATTGGTGTTCCTAATGGAGGAGCTAGAGAAAAGACCCAAGGAGTTTGCAGCCCAATAGGAGAAACAATATGAACCATCCATCATCCCCAGAACTCCCAGTGACTAAACCACTAACTAAAGAGTATACATGGAGGAGGGACTCATGGCTCTAGCTGCATATGTAACAGAGGATGGCCTTGTCAGTCATCAATAGGAGGAGAGGCCCTTGATCCTGTGAAGGCTCTATGCCCCAGTGTAGGGGAATGCCAGGGCCAAGAAGAAAGAGTGGGTGGGTTTGGGAGTAGGGGGAGGGGGCAGATGATAGGGGTTTTTCGGAGGGGAAACCAGAAAAACTGCTAACATTTGAAATATAAATAATGAAAAATATCTAATAAAAAAGATCATTTCATCAGAATGTCCATGAGGAATTATCTTGATTAGATTAATTAATACATGCAGACTCATTTTAATCAGCTGTGGGTCAATTTTATAGGTAGGGATGCAAGATTATAAAATAGAGAAAGTGAGCTAAGCACTAGTGTTCATTGCTCTTAGCTTCTAGTTTGCAGATGTGATTTGACCAGGTACTTCAAGCTCCTGCTGCCTTGACTTAGCAGTCAAGATAAATGTGTGACCTGAAGTTAACCTTTCTCCCTTAATTTGAATTTATTGGGGTATTTTATTACAGCAACAGGAAAAGAATCTAAGACAAATGTCTTTCTGTTTTTTTTTTTTTAACCTCAAAGTCCTAAAAATAAGATAATGGATGATTCAATGGCCTAGTGAAAATTCAATCATTCACATACTATTGTTATTTTTACAGGCAATACTCTCAATATTTTTCATAAGTTGGATCCTATATCTTCTGTGTCTAATGGAAGGTCTGAAGACCTTATAAATGATTGGACATTACTCATGTTTTCATTTCCATTATGGCTTTTGACTTGTTATTTTTTGAATATTTTAATGAAAACACAAATGCATTCAATATGAGATAAGTAAATAACAGTTACCTTCCAACTTTCAGAGCCTTTATCTCATAGATTTGTTTTCTATTTCTGACTGATTATCCAAACACTTGCTATCATCAAGACTCTGCTTATTGTAAGATAATGGATATTGCACAGCAGGATGCCCTGCTCATGCTACAACTGTAGCCGAGAAAAGATACATATGAAATCATACACTGACTCTGACTCTTTCACCATGAAGGCACAGACTTCAGTCAATAAGTTCCCATTGCCCAAAGTGAGTACAGCCCTTTCCATACTCCCTGAAGAGCAGCAGGCTATGAACAACTATGATTAGCATGAATTTTCATTCTGAAAACTCATTTCTGTGAGTGCTAGAAAAATGGTAGCTATTTGGCTTTTAAACATTTCAAATACACAGAATGCATCACTTAGCAGATGGGCAGAATGTTGGAGACTGCAGAGGTGTTCGTTCATCTTTGTAGAAATGCTGTCTATTTTTATGTCAACGGCTAAACAAGACAGTAGAAGGGTCCTTGATTCTAAGTCTTCATTTCACATAGTGTATGGGGGTGGCATGCTTCTGCAGCTCTAATTGTGGAACAATCACATAGAAAATGCATTAAAACTATTTTCTTGCCTGAATACTTTATTATGTATATTGACTTTTTCTATTTTCTTTCAAAAGAAAAGCCTTGGAGCATGAGTATAATCGCCTGAGTGCCCAGTATCCTCTTCTACTGGTTTCCAAGGCAGCCAGTATTTCCTTTTACCAACAGAGGAGAGGGAAGTCCTATGGCTTTAATATGCCATTTTGAACAATCCTGAACTGTGAGGCTGCCAACTCTGACATCAGTTAACTTGTGATTGGAGTGTAGTGGGTAGTAAGTGGGGATGGGCAATACACATCTTATTCTGATTCAAATAAATGAAGCTCTGTCCCTCTAATGTCAAAAGACATTTACAGTTTTGCTAGCCTGTTTCCCATGTCTGCTTGGCACACAGACTGCCAGGATCAATGGTCCAATTTTAGTTCCACTTTCTTCTTCCATCATTCCTTGTATTCAGCACTTCGGAAGTGAGTTAATAATGTAAAATCTGGCTGAATTAAATTCATTTAACTGTGCTGCCAATTCTCTTCCCTTCATGCATTTTTAAAGAGATCTCAAACCGGTGATGGATTTCTAATGCTCGAGGAAAAGAAAGCAAGGATGAGATAGTAAACCTGAATTGGGTGAATTGTTTATTATAGTTATTCCATTGAATTATCTCAATGTGTGCAAAGAAGGGGGAGGAACCAACAGCCTACATAGGCTGTGCAAGTAATAATATGAACAGTATTAAAAAATAGTAGAAACCGCCTCTTCAATCAGTCAAAATTCAACACTGCTATTTCACAGAGAATGCTGTGAACAGTAAAATATGAGTCAGGATGAGGATCTGTTTCTATAGCAACCCCATATATTCAAGCTAGGATGATGATTTTTTTTTTTAATTAAACTTACTTAGAAACAAATTAGCACCATGCCTCAGACTGCTTGTTTGACACCACCTATATGAATTGACTGTTTTTTGTTGTTGTTGTTTGTTTTTGTTTTTTTGGTTTTTCAAGACAGAGTTTCTCTGTATAGCTGTGGCTGTCAACTCTGTAGACCAGGCTGGCCTTGAATTCAGAAATCCAGCTGCCTCTGCCTCCCAAGTGCTGGGATTAAAGGCATGCACCACCACTGTCCGGCGATGAATTGACTATTAAGTGGTGTAACTTGAAACCTGTTCACTATTCCTAGGCTGTCTTTGGTTGTCCCCCAAACTCTTGACTTCTTAAAGTGACTGGTTCTTCTAGAATATACATTTAATGTTCAGAAGGAGCACAAAGGACAAAATTTCTATCAAAAAAATTGAAGATATCAGAGAACAGAGACCTCTTTGCAAAGTCTCTTTTAATTTGAGTCTATTAGCATTTAAGTAGCAAAGTCATCTGCTTTCAAAGCAAGATGTTAGACAAAATCATTCTGCTTCCTCCTGCTCTTTTTTTCTAGTTTTCTTCTAGTCAGAAGACAAACCCCTAGAGGAAACAACTGTCACCTGGCATTTATGCTGTGTTTTATTGCCTTTCTTTCTTCCTTCTGTATCGGCTCCCACCAGGCAGTCTTATTTATCTCAACTATACAATGTATCTAATGGTGTAATTGGCTAATGAATCAATCAACTCTCAAACTTATAGTCATGTGACAAAACAAAATACAAGAATTAAAATGTTAGGCCCTTGGTCTAGCAATGTTTATATGCCCCAGTACAGGGGAATGCCAGAGCCAAATAGTGGGAGTGGGAGGGTAGGGGGAGCAGGGTGGGGGGAGGATATAGGGGACTTTTGGGACAACACTTGAAATGTAAATGAAGAAATTCTCTAATTAAAAAAAATGTTTCTTGCATGTTTCCATGATTTCTGTTCTCTAAATCAAACCAGGGACTATCTTTTAAGTAAAAATTTGTTTTTTGTTTTTAAGTTTTTTATTTTTTGTTTTTATTTTTATCACACATAGTGTAAGACTCCATCTGCTCAGCATGACCAGTAGCTCCAATGGCTGGAAAACCTTGCTCCTATTGATTTCATGCTTCTCAGGATCACTCTGGAAATCTAGCCCTTGGCACTGATGAACAGTTGGGTAGCTCATTTTGTCTATCAGTCTATCATGAGGCCCAAACCACATCCTGTGAATCTGTTAAGAGTGCAGGTGCTCCTATTGAAAAAAGAAACGCCTTCCTTTCCAGTTAATAATACAACATACCCTGTCCTCTCAGAATCTCTAGATATTCTCGCTGACTCAAAAACAAAATCCCAAACCCACTGTATCTGCTGGGCTTTATTTTCACACAAAGCTCAAACACCTCTGCAAAGAACATTTGTGGGTCAGCCAGTGAAAGGGGGGAGATAATGAAATTACAGAGGCAAGATTTTAGAAAGTTTTTATGGTATTCTGATTTCCCCTTTTGTGTGTGTGTGTGTGTGTGTGTGTGTGTGTGTGTGTGTGTGTGTGTTGTTGTTGTTGTTGTTGTTGTTGTTGTTGTTGCTTCTGCTGCTGTCCACCATCCATTTCCTATCCCATTCTTGATAATTAAGATTCTGTAAGTCTCTTATATAAGTTCTGGCTAAATTCTTGATGACTAATCAGGTTTTCCTTGATTCTAAGAGCCAAACCCTAATGAGGGTAAATGGGATTTTCATGACATACTACCACATAGATGTATAAAATAAACGTTCTCACTACAATGGCTCCTCATGATGAGCAATTTGAAACTTTGACAAGGCTACAATTCCATTTTCAGGCCCATCCAAATGGTTAGTTAAACTGATCAAGTTCCATGCCTCTCAATCCAAGCACTATGCTAATCCTCTAGTAACCTGTGTGCACGTGGCTCCTTGTTCCGATTTGTTCTCTCATGATGCCTTTTCACTGCTGCCTCCAATTTTACACCCAGCCTCTCCTGTGTGTCTGATGCCTGCTTGACAGCAACTGTATGAGTTACTGGTAAAATGGTGTAACTTGAAAACTCTTCCTATTTTCTAGGCTGTCTTGAAAACATATTAGATTCTTAAATTGAGTGGAGTAACTGGAGTGCACAATATTTGATGTTCAGCTCCAAATCAAAAGATACAGATGATCCATGTTCCATTGTTGAGAATGTTGAGAAGACTCTCTCTCTCTCCATATATATATATGGAGATATATATATATATATATATATATATATATATATATATATATATATATATGGGTTGGAGGCCTCAAGCTTGGGATATTTTGCTTCAGCCTCTGAATATTTATCACACACACACGCACACACACACACACACACACGTACATACAAGCAATATACATGCATGCTCCCAAACACAGCTGCCACAGAATTTCTTCCCATCTCCCCACTCAAACTTTAAATTACCTCTCTATTAAGGACTCTCCCATAGCCTTACATATTTGTTCTGCCATTTCTCTATATTCTGTGCTTTGACCATCCAAACACAACACTCGCAAACACAACAAAACAAACTACTTCAAAAATAGGTAGGTCTTAAAACACTACTCTATATTTCTAAGAACATTTAAATCTGAGTTCAGGGAGAATAGGAAGATTTATCTGTGTATTTTTGTCTGTTTTATATAGCTAGTAATAGCTTGGATAGCTGACGGCAGAAGGCCTACTTCCAAGGTAACTTCATTACTCAGACCCTGGTCTCACAGTGACTCTTGGTTTTTGTTCCTCCTCAAACTCCATTTCCTTCTTTATTGCTGTTTTCAGGAGGTACATTTGGGTTTGCTCACCAGATTGTTATGTTCAGAACAGATACATTTGTTTGGAAGCTGTGAAGACAGGACTTCTGTATTATATAATGAAAGGTCACACAATACTTGCTAATCTGTCATTGTAACTTAAAAGTAATCATGGACAATACAACAAGAAATGAGAATTTATGTGTTCTAATACAAGCATTAGTTACCAAAACAAGTGGCTGACTTACAGGCTGCCATTTGTATCCTTCTGATCTAGAGAGTGAAAAGCACTATAGGATCCCACCTGCCTTTTGGAACTTCTTATGAAATGGACCATAGAGGAAACCAAGCTTATATAGAACAAAATAGAATATGTGAATGTTGTGTCCCAGAAACCAGAGAAAAAGGAATTCTCTCTCTCTCTCTCTCTCTCTCTCTCTCTCTCTCTCTCTCTCTCTCTCTCTCTCATTCATTTTTATTTTTTTGGTTTTTCGAGACAGGGTTTCTCTGTATAGCCCTGGCTGTCCTGGCACTCGCTTTGTAGACCAGGCTGGCCTCGAACTCAGAAATCTGCCTGCCTCTGCCTACCGAGTGCTGGGATTAAAGGCGTGCGCCACCATGCCCGGCGTGTGTGTCTCATTTTGAGACCTAATACTTCTATTAAATGCAGTAATTCTGGTATACATTTAACATATATGAGAGGGCTATTTAACAAGACAGAAGCCAATATAAGGGAAATGAAAGAGTTTTTTGAAAGGAAGGAAATGGGAAGCACAGAGAACACTACCCATTTGTGTCTGTGACATATGAGACATGACAAATTATTTCTTCCTTCTTTTCTCAATGGGTAGAATCTAATTGTTGTGTCCTTGAGTCAGGGTAAGTTTTACTGAACTATTTTACCAGTAGAAAATGCTTTAAGTGATGTTTGAGGCTAAGCTATAAAAACCCTTATATATCTTGTTTCAGTCTGCTGTGAGACTTGCTTGGAAAAACCCTCTGCTCTAACAAAACTATCTACTCTTGGCCCTAACAGATTGATAAGGATGCCCAGACATACCTCCAGGAGAGACCCTAAAAGATGGAATGGAATTTGTGGAGAAACTGTGGTCAAGGACCACTGTAATACAAGGATATGAGTTTTAAAAGCCAACTTGGGAATGAATCCAGTGAATCTGCTACCTCAGCTGTCTCAGTGGATACTTCCTGGATCAGATGGAAAGCAGCAATCACAACAACAGCAACCCAAACTGATGACTCTGCTGAACCTTTCCAGAAAGCCAGACCTGCAGAATTTTAGCAAAATAAGTATGTTTACTGGCTCATCTCCATTCCCTTGAAACATCTAAAATATATAGCTTTCCCCCAGAAATTCTGGGGTGTTTGTCTATAAGCCCTCCAGGTAGCAATAAGACATACCCCTGTGTGAGTATTGCTGTTTCAAATTGAAAGTCAAGAAACTGAAGCAGCTCCAACAGAAGTTACGTGTAGTCACTACATCTGAGGTGCTTGAGCTGGGGTGGTAGAAGCTGAGATTCCATGTCTACAGCTGTGGGACCTTGAAAGGCAGCCTGTTTTCTGGTCAAGCTAAAAACCATAAAACCAGAGACCCATTAGATTAATCTGCAAGGGACGGAAAGAAGTTTGTCACATGCTCCTAGACACTAAGCTCCTGACTAGCTCCATAATTCTGTGGCCTTCAGTTTCATAGGCAGTCCAGACTCCACCCCCACAGTTACCTGGCAACAGGCAGAATGAGCCAGACCACTATAAAAGGAGCTGCTTGTCCCCTCCTTGCTCTTATTCTCCACTCTTGCCCTCCTCCTCCCCCTCCCTTCCCCCCTCTCTCCACATGGCCATGGCCTCCCTCTGCTTCTCTACTCTCTCCCTCTTTCTGCCTTTCTACAATAAATGCCTTAAAACCATGGGCTGCCTCCTCTCATTGGTATCTGCTGTGCTGGAGCTATGAAGCAGGTTTCCCGCTAACTAGCTGCCTGCTGGGAAGCCTCCCTGTGCTCCAGACACAGCCACCAGCATCAAAACCAAGTCATCCCAAGTCGGTGGCTGAGCAAGCAGCCTGAGCTAGACCAGGATTCTCCTCCCCATGGTAACCTGCCAGAGCTGTCTCCTCCCTGCCCCTTTCCCTTCGGTCCCCAGGCCAGAGTCCATCTGAGGGTCTATTCTCAGCTCTTCCACAACATACAGTAGTGTCTGGGATGTCTGAGAGCGAGAACCTGTTGTCCCTAGCCTCCATGTGGCCCAGGGACCCCAGAATAGGCTCTTCCACGGTGCTCAGCATCTGTGGTGCCCAAGAGTCAGAGCTCAACTCTAGCAGGTCCACAGGGACCCCAGATCGTGCTACCCTCCCCACCCCCTGGAGTGGGATCCTGCAGCTTCCCACAGTCCAATGCCCACCTAGCGCTTCCATGGGGTCAGAGGCACAGTCAGACTTCCCGCGTTCTGCCTTGCCTAAGTGGCCCTAGCCAGAGAGGATGCGGGACATCAATTTTTTGTTCCTCACACAGAGAAGCAAAAAAAGTAGGAGGGGGGTTGTATCTGCTCCATTCTAGAAGCACAGCAGTAAATCAACTTCACAGGCCTATGGGTTTTTTTCTTTCCTTTTTTCTCAATTACTTCAGTCATGCAGAATAGTCCAAAGTGTAGGAGCTCTAAGTGGGGCTTCTAGTTTGGCAGCATAGAGACCTGTTTTTGTTGTTTGTTTGTTTGTTTTATTAGTTTTATGTGTATGTTTTTACAGTCCAGTCATTACCACCCTCCAGATCTTCCTTCCCACAGTTCTTTATCCCATTTCCCCTTCCCACTGTCTCCAAAAGGATGTCCCCCTCCCACCACCCTTCTGCTAGGCCTCCCCACTCCCTGGGACCTCAAATCTCTGGAGGGTTAAGCATGTCTTCTCTCACTGTGGCCAGATCAGGTAGTTCTCTGCTCTATAGGTGTCCTGGGGCCTCAGACCAGCTTGTGTATGCTACCTTGTTGGCAGCTCAGGATCTGAGAGATCTCAAAGGTCTGGGTTAGTTGAGAATGCTGGTCTTCCTATGGGGTTGCTCTTCTCAGCTTCTTCGAGGTTTTCCCTAATTCAACCACAGAGATCCCCAACTTCAGTCTATTGGTTAAGTATAAGTATTTGCATCTGTCTCAGTCAGATGCTTGTTGGGCCTCTCAGAAGATAGCCATGCTGGGCTCCTGTCTGCAAGCACACCACAGCATCAGTAATAGAATCAGGCCTTGGAGTGTCCCCTTGAGATAGATCCCAAGTTGGGCCAGTCACTGTACTGCCTTTCTCTCGGTCTTTTGTCCGGTTTTGTCCTGCAGTTCTTTTAGACAGGAACAATTCTGGATCAGAGTTTCTGACTGTGGGATTGCAACCCCATTCCTGTACTTGATACCCTGCCTTTCTGCTGGAGGTGGTCTCTATAAGTTCCCTCCCCCCACTGTTTGGTATTTCATCTAAGGTCCCTCACTTTGAGTCCCAAGAATCTCTCACCTCCTAGGAGACCTGTGTTTTGTAACTTAAAATAAGTTTGTGACTCCAACTAGCACATGAGGAATAAGCATTGGAATGCATTCTGTTCTTAAGGTGATCCAAGCAATGTGAAGATCACTTGGGTATTTTATAAGAAGTCATCTGTCATACTCATGGGGAAATGTTACCAGGAGCCCTGTATATACCTAAATCCACAGAGGCATATGTGTCTTATATAAAATGGCATGGTGTCTGCAGGCAATTTATGCATAATTATCCATATACTTTAAATCACTTCCAGTTACTCTTTATACCTAATACAATGTAAATGTTATACTGTATAGCTAAGGGACTAGTAACAGGAGAAAGAGCCTTTATATTCATTACTAATGTAATTTTTAAAAATATCTTCAATCTGTGGTTCATAAAACTTGTAGGTGCAGATGCTCAGGAAATGGAGGGTCACCTGTATATATAAATGAACACTGTTTCCAGGGTGACAGAAAATGTTAAGCCTAGATCCAAAATCCTAGCTTCCAATTCTGGCTATGCTTCTCTCTAGTTACATTCTCATAGCTAAGTTATTTAGCCACTATCTATATCTAGCACCATTCACTATCAAAATAAGGCTAATGGCTGGATATAGTATATAAGGATGCTATGCAAAGTAAATGCATCTAAGGAGCTTAGGCACTTACCTGGCAAATAGAAAGTGCACAATAAATCAACTATCTGCATTATGTCATTCAATTTTCATATCAGTGCTCTAAGGTAGGATTACTTACTCTGAGGCTCTCTGGATCTTAGGTTCCTTAAGTCAATTTACAGAAGTGGCCAAACAATACTTTAAATATAGGTTGCTTGCAGGACAATGATCAAGCTACTAATCATCACATATGCACATATGCACCCTATACACAATTTGGAGCTGTCTAGAAATCCCATTCACCTGACATGAATTTCTGAATTATTCTGTTAATATTTAAAATAGTGACCAAATCTAAGAATGTTAAAATCCCATTTAAAACTATCCCAGTTTAATGTAATTTCTTTCAGCAATTTCAGATAGTATTATTCAACTTCTTGAACATGTTTTGATAAGTTAGTACTATTTGTTCTTACATTAATGAATATGCCTTAGTTGACATTAATGTTGCTAGTACATAGGGCTCCCTGGAAATAGCCAACAGCCCAGGCTGTTGCTAAGACAGGTAGCTCTTTACAAACTGACAGCAAGACACTGCTGAACACAGAACTCATACAACTCATTGATCATGCAGAGGTTGAGCTGGTGCCTAAACTAGAACCTCCATTTTCTAGTATTTATGGCGTGGAAAGATACTTTGCAGGCTAGCAAAAGGTGCATGGGGCTGCTGTTTCATATCTAGCACTCTTTTTTTGACAAATTTTCTTGTAATATTTAAATAATTATTCAAAAAATATTCCTCCTGAAATAAGAGCTCTATGTGGCCTGTAAGTTCCCCTTCGCTGTAAAAATCTGTTAGATAAAGCATTTTTTTTACCCTCTAGAAAATATCTGAAATTCTGTAATTTTGATAACAGCATTTTAAGACTATTCAGTAAAAGTCAAGATGCAGTCGCATCATAATGGAAAAGTGGAACTTGCTAATTGCTAAAGTCTGCTTCATTTGTATATTAGAAAGATAAGGATGGAGCAGGGGGTATCCCTGGGTATTTTGCCATTTTAAAATTTATTTTCTTTTTAATTAAAATATTTACATCATTTGTTTCCTTCCTTCCACCTTTCTCATGCCTCTGCTTCTCACATTCATGGCTTCTTTTTCTTTAATATATCTATATACCATTCAGTGTTGTTTATATGTATAATTTCAGAGCTGGCTACTTAATATTGGATTTCACATTATGAGCTCATTGCTAGGGAAGACTAATTCTCCCTCTCTCAGCAGTAGTGAGTTGTTTGTAGCTCTTTGTATACAGGTAAAGCCCCATGAGATGTCTCACATCTTGTCAATGTTCAGGTCTTGCTTAGTCAGTTATATTGTTGAAATTGTATGGGTGTAAATTCTACACAGAAAGAAAGGTTAATTTGAAGATCTAGGCTTGAGCTCCATTAGTTCTTTTTGTGCTGAGGAAAATATCAAAACTAAATTTCACATTTTCTAGGCATGTATTAATTAAGGATTTAGCACTGATAAGATAAATAAAACACAATCCTTGATACCATCATCACCAACACACAGGCACACACATACACTTAAAGAAGACAAGCATCAGAGATGTGAATGAGTGGAAAGGGTCTTCTCCAGGAATCTGATTGATGGCTTTTTGGAAGAGATGGGACTTGGATGGATGGAAATAGCTTGGGCAAACTGAGAAGTGGGAAATATTGGCATTTCTATTAGGAGACATGTGCCTAGAGACAGACAGGGCACATCAATAGTAACATCCTGGTCCTGGAGCCCTGGTATGTGATGTAAGGTAAATGTTCCTCAATGTGTGTGTTCAATATTCTCAGTTCCTCTAAAGAATCTCTGTTTTCAACCTGGAAATGGTCTTGGCAGTTATAACCTGTTTTGAAATAAGTAAACTGTGCCTCAATTCTATGTCTCTGTTTCTAGACTTCCTTCCTTCCTTCCTGCACTTTGATTATTGTCTTCCCCTTTACATTCTGGAAGGACACTTTTATATACATCATAGTTTCTTGTTGCATGAGTTGGTTTTGCTTGTCATATTAAAAATCATTTTATTATTTTTTATAATTTTATAATGACTTTATAAACAATACTTTAAACAGATAACACAATATCCTTTAAAAAAAAAAAAACAAACCACAAGTTTTTTTCTAGATTAACAGTGCTGACATTTGAATGTGTCTCTTCCAAGATTTATATTTAAATTTAATCCTTATCATGTAGTTATTAAGTGGTGGGGCCTTTTGGGAAGTGATTAAATTGTAAGATCCATGTCTTTATGAACAATTTAATATCCTTATAAAACAGAAATCAGAGCCCTTCCCTTCCAGTCTGGTCCAGTGCACCCTGCACCAGCCCAGGGCTCGGGCACAGGCTCTGCACACTCTCCCCAGGACTCCCCAGGCTATCTTGGGACCACAGGTGAGCAGCTGAACGCAGTATCTGTTCCTGCCCAATCCCGTGTGACCTGAGACACCAGCCAGGACAGAGATAAAGGCCCAGCCCAGGACAGACTCTCCCTTCCCTTCTGGTCTGGTCCGGTGCACCCCGCACCAGCCCAGGGCTCGGGCACAGGCTCTGCGCACTCTCCCCGGGACTCCCCAGGATATCTTGGGACTACAGGTGAGCAACTGAACGCAGCATCTGTTCCTGCCCAATCCCGTGCGACCTGAGACACCAGTCAGGACAGAGATAAAGGCCCAGACCATTTCAGACTCTCCCTTCTGGCCTGCACCAACACCAGGTCTCCTTGGTTAGAGATGGCAGGAGGTAAGCGTAAGAACAGAAGCAACAGAATCCAAGGGTACTTGGCATCACCAGATCCAAACTCACCCACCTCATCAAGTCCTAGATACAACAGCACACCAGAAAAACAGGACATGGATATAAGTCACTCGTCATGATGATGATGGAGGACTATAAGAAGGAAATACAGGAAAACACAGATAAACAAGAAGAAGCATTTAAAGAGGAAAAACTTAGAGAGGTACAGGAAATCACAGATAAACAACTAGAAGCATTTAAAGAGGAAATACTCAGAGAGTTACAGAAAAACAATACCAAACAGGTGATGGAATGGAACAAAACCATCCAGGACCTAAAAATGGAAGTAGAAACAATTAAGAAAAACCAAAAGGAGATAACCCTGGAGATAGAAACCATAGGAAAAAAATCAGGAACCATAGATATGAGGATCAGCAACAGAATACAAGAGATAGAAGAGAGAATCTCAGGCACAGAAGATTCTAAAGGAAGCATAGACAAGACAATCAAAGAAAATGCTAAATGCAAAAAGATTCTAACACAAAATATCCAGGAAATCCAGGACACAATGAGAAGACCAAACTTAAGGATAATAGGAGTAGAAGAGAAGGAAGACTATCAAACTAAAGGGCCAGCAAATATCTTCAACAAAATAATAGAAGAAACTTTCCATACCTAAAGAATGAGATGCCCATAAACATACAAGAAGCCTACAGAACTCCAAATAGGCTAGACCAGAAAAGAAATTCCTCCCGACACATAATAATCAGAACAACAAATGCACTAAATAAAGAGAGAATATTAAAGGCATCAAGGGAAAAAGGTCAAGTAACATATAAGGGCAGGCCTATTAGAATTACTCCAGACTTCTCACCAGAGACTATGAAAGCCAGAAGATCATGGACAGAGATTATACAGACACTAAGAGAACACAAATGCCAGCCCAGGCTACTGTAGCCAGCAAAACTCTCATTTACCATAGACGGAGATACCAAAGTATTCCATGACAAATTCAAATTCACATAATATCTTTCCACGAATCCAGCCCTTCAAAGGATGATAACAGAAAAACACCAATACAAGGACAGAAACTATGCCCTAGAAAAAGCAAGAAAGTAATCCTTCAACAAACCTAAAAGAAGACAGCCACAAGAACAGAATCTCAACTCTAAAAACAAAAATGACAGGAAAAAACAATAACTGATCCTTAATATCTCTTAATATCAATGGACTCAATTCCCCAATAAAAAGACATAGACTATCAGACTGGCTGCACAAACTGGACCCAATGTTTTGCTGCTTACAAGAAACACACCTCAGGAAAAAAGACAGACACTACCTCAGAGTGAAAGGTTGGAAAACAATTTTCCAAGCAAACGGTCCAGGGAAAAAAGCTGGGGTAGCCATTCTAATATCTAATAAAACAGACTTTCAACCCAAAATTATAAAAAAAGACAAAGAGGGGCACTTCATACTCATCAAAGGCAAAATCTTCCAAGAGGAACTCTCAATCCTGAATATCTATGCTCCAAATGCAAGGGCAGCCGCTTTCATTAAGGAAACTTTAGTAAAGCTCAAAACACACATTGCATCTCACACAATAATAGTGGGAGACTTCAACACCCACTCTCATCAATGGACAGATCCTGCAAACAGAAACTAAACAGAGACTCAGTCAAACTAACAGAGGCTATGAGACAAATGGACTTAACAGATATCTACAGAATATTTTATCATAAAACAAAAGGATATACCTTTTTCTCAGCACCTCATGGCACCTTCTCCAAAATTGACCACATAATTGGCCACAAAACAGATCTCAACAGATTCAAAAGTATTGAAATTATCCCATGCACCCTATCAGATCACCATGGACTAAGGATGTTCTTCAATAACAACATAAGAAGCAGAACACCATCATTCACTTGGAAACCGAACAACATTCTACTCAATGCTACCTTGGTCAAGGAAGAAATAAAGAAAGAAATTAAAGACATTCTAGAGTTTAATAAAAATGAATCCACAACATACCCAAACTTATGGGACACAATGAAAGCCTTCCTAAGAGGTAAGCTCATAGCTCTGAGTTCCTACTAAAGAAAAAAAAAAAAAAAAAAGGAGAGAGCATACACTAGTAGCTTGACAGCACATCTGCAAGCTCTAGAACAAATAGAAGCAAATTCACCTAAGAGGAGTAGACAGCAGGAAATAATCAAACTCAGGGGTGAAATCAACTATGTGAAACAAAAAGAACTATCCAAAGAATCAATCAAACCATGAGCTGGTTCTTTGAAAAAGTCAACAAGATAGACAAACCCTTGGCCAGACTAACTAGAGGGCACAGGGATAGCATTCAAATTAACAAAATCAGAAAGGAAAAGGGAGACATAACAACAGATCCTGAGGAAATTCAAAACACCATCAGATCCTTCTACAAAAGGTTATATTCTAAAAAATTGGAAAATCTAGAGGAAATGGATAACTTTCTAGACAGATACCAAGTTCCAAAGTTAAACCAGGATCAGATTAATGACCTAAACATCCCTATATCTCCTAAAGAAATAGAGGCAGTCATTAATAGTCTCCCAACCAAAAAAAGCCCAGGACCAGATGGGTTTAGTGCAGAGTTCTATCAGACCTTCAAAGAAGACCTAGTTCCAGTTCTTCTCAAACTATTCAACAAAATAGAATCTGAAGGTACATTACCCAACTCATTTTATGAAGCCACGATTACTCTGATANGAGGTCAAGGGGATACAAATTGGAAAGGAAGAACTCAAATTATCGCTATTTGCAGATGATATGATAGTATATATAAGTGACCCCAAAAACTCCACCAGAGAACTCCTAAACCTGATAAACAGCTTTAGTGCAGTAGCTGGATATAGAATCAACTCAAACAAATCAATGGCCTTTCTCTATACAAAGGATGAACTGGCTTAGAAAGATATCAGGGAAACATCACCCTTCACAATAGTCACTAACAGTATAAAATATCTTGGTGTGACTCTTACGAAGGAAGTGAAAGATTTGTATGACAAGAACTTCAAGTCTCTGAAGAAAGAAATTGAGGAAGATCTCAGAAGATGGAAGGATCTCCCATGCTCATGGATTGGCATGAATCAATATAGTAAAAATGGCTATCTTGCCAAAAGCTATCTACAGATTCAATGCAATCCCCATCAAAATTCCAACTCAACTCTTCAAGGATCTAGAAAAGACAATTAGCAAGTTCATCTGGAATAACAAAAAACCTAGATTAGCAAAAACTCTTCTCAACAATAAAAGAACCTCTGGTGGAATCACCATGCCTGAACTCAAGCTGTACTACAGAGCAATCATAACAAAAAATGCATGGTACTGCTACAGCAACAGACAGGTAGATCAATGGAATAGGATTGAAGACCCAGAAATGAATCCACACACCTATGGTCACTTGATCTTTGACAAGGGAGCTAAAACTATCCAGTGGAGAAAGGACAGGATTTTCAACAAATGGTGCTGGCACAACTGGCGGTTATCATGTAGAAGACTGGGAATTGACCCATTCTTATCTCCTTGTATGAAGGTCAAGTCTAAGTGGTTGAAGGATCTCCACATAAAACCAGAGACACTGAAACTTATAGAGGAGAAAGTAGGGAAAAGCCTCGAAGATATGGGCACTGGGAAAAATTCCTGAATAGAACAGCAATGGCTTGTGCTGTAAGATCAAGAATTGACAAATGGGACCTCATAAAGTTGCAAAGCTTCTGTAAGGCAAAAGATACTGTCAACAGGACAAAAGGGCCACCAAAAGATTGGGAAAGGATCTTTATCAATCCTAAATCTGATAGGGGACTGATATCCAATATATATATAAAGTACTCAAGAAGGTGGACACCAGAAAATCAAATATCCCCATTAAAAAGTGGGGCACAGAGTTAAACAAAGAATTCTCAACTGAGGAATACCGAATGGCTGAGAAGCACCTGAAAAAATGTTCAACATCCTTAATCATCAGGGAAATGCAAATCAAAACAACCCTGAGATTCCACCTCACACCAGTAAGAATGGCTAAGAACAAAAANAAGAAGGTGGACACCAGAAAATCAAATATCCCCATTAAAAGTGGGGCACAGAGTTAAACAAAGAATTCTCAACTGAGGAATACCGAATGGCTGAGAAGCACCTGAAAAAATGTTCAACATCCTTAATCATCAGGGAAATGCAAATCAAAACAACCCTGAGATTCCACCTCACACCAGTAAGAATGGCTAAGATCAAAAATTCAGGTGACAGCAGATGCTGGCATGGATGTGGAGAAAAGGGAACACTCCTCCATTGTTGGTGGGAATGCAAGCTCATTCAAGCACTCTGGAAATCAATCTCGTGGTCCCTCAGAAAATTGGACATAGTACTACAGGAAGATCCTGCAATACCTCTCCTGGGCATATATCCAGAAGATGTTCCATCTGGTAATAAGGACACATGTTCCACCATGTTCATAGCAGCCTTATTCATAACAGCCAGAAGCTGGAAAGAACCCAGATGTCCCTCAAGAGAAGAATGGATACAAAAAATTTGGTACATTTACACAATGGAGTACTACTCAGCTATTAGAAAAAAATGAATATATGAAATTCCTAAGCAAATGGATGGATCTGGAGGGTGTCATCCTGAGTGAGGTAACCCAATCACAAAAGAACTCACATAACATGTACTCACTGATATGTGGATACTAGCCCAGAAGCCTAGACTACCCAAGATACAATTTACTAAACACATGAATCTGAAGAAGAATGAAGTTCAAAATGTGGTCTCTTCGCCCCTTCCTAGAATTAAGAACAAAGCACACATTGAAGGAGTTACAGAGACCATGTGTTAAGCTGAATCAAAAGGATGGACCTTCCAGTGACGGCTGCTGCCAGGGATCCTTCCCATAATCAGCCACCAAAATAAACACTATTGCATATGCCAGCAAGATAATGCTGTAAGTGACCTGATACAGCTGTCTCGTGGGAGGCTATACCAGTGCCTGGCAAACAAGGAAGTGGTTGCTCACAGTCAGCTATTAGTTGGAACACAGGACTCACAAGGAAGGAGCTAGAGAAAGTACCCAAGGAGCTGAAGGGGTCTTCAACCCTATAGGTGGAAGAATAACATGAATTAACTAGTTTCCCCCTGCGCTCATGTCTCTAGCTGCATATATGGAAGAAGATCGCCTAGTTGGCCATCATTGGGAAGAGAGGCCCCTTGGTCATACAGACTTTATATGCCCTAGTACAGGGGAACGCCAGGGCCATTATGTGGGAGGGGGTGGGTAGGGGAGCAGGGCGGGGATGCGGGAGGGTAAGGGGAAATTTCTGGATAACATTTGAAATGTAATTGAAGAAAATATCTAATGAAGAGAAAAAAAAAATAAAAAAAAAAAACAGACACCAGAAAGAGTTCATACCTTTTTCTCTTTTGAAATTTACAAGTTGAGGAAGTGGCTCTCAACAGATACCTCATGTGGGCACCTTAAACATCCTGGAATATAGTATTAGAAGAATAAATGTGTGTTGTTTTTAAATTACCTAGTATAGTATCAAAAATGAACCAAGACAAACATTAAAATTTTTTCTATTGAATCACAGTAGAAATTATTGAGAATGTTGCTTTCACAAAAGGATGGACCAACCAGTGACTGCTGCAGCTGGGGATCCATCCCATAATCAGCCACCTAATGTAGACACTATTGTATATGCCAGCAAGATATTGCTGAAAGTGTCCTGATATAACTGTCTCATGTGAGGCTATACCAGTGCCTGGCAAACACAGAAGTGGATGTTCACAGCTATTAGATGAAACACAGGGTTCCCAAGGGAGGAGCTAGAGAAAGTACCCACGGAGCTGAAGGGGTCTCCAACCCTATAGGTGGAAGAACAATATGAACTAAAAAATACCCCCAGAGCTCATGTCTCTAGCTGCATCTATAGCAGAAGATGGCCTAGTTGGCCATCATTGGGAAGAGAGGCCCCTTGGTCATGCAAACTTTATATGCCCCAGTACAGGGGAATGCCAGGGCCAAGTTGTGGTAGTGAGTGTGTAGGGGAGCAGGACGGGGCATTGGGGCGGGTATAGGAGACTTTGGGATAGCATTTGAAATGTAAATGAAGAAAATATCTAATAAAAAATGGGGAAAAAAGGCAACCAGGTACAATGGCCCATATCTCTGTAACTCTAGTACTGGATAAGCCTAGAAAGGAGAATGGAGAATTAGAGGCAGGCATGGACTGCCTACTGAAACCCTATCTTAAAAAAAAAAAAAAAAAATGTTAGCTGGGCGGTGGTGGTGCACGCCTTTAATCCCAGCACTTGGGAGGCAGAGGCAGGCGGATTTCTGAGTTCGAGGCCAGCCTGGTTTACAAAGTGAGTTCCAGGACAGCCAGGGCTGCACAGAGAAACCCTGTCTTGAAAAACCAATAAATAAATAAATAAATAAATAAATAAATAAATAAATAAATAAATAAATAAATAAATAAAAATGTTGCTCTCAGTTCTGGCAGTGCTTTCAGTGGGTCCTTCTTCTCTTCCCTTGAATTATCAGGGAACTGCCATATTTTCTACATAGAGCAGAATGCTTCCTGGGCTCCATATCATCCATTTTTTTTTTCAGTCATACCCAATGAGGATAATCTATAGTAGTCTTTGTAATAGATAAAAAATATGATTAATCTTATTTACTTGGAAGCTAATAGAAGTTTTATTTATAGAGTAGGATTCTGTTTTCATTTACAAAACTCAAAGTCCCAAATTCATTCCCCTGTAAGCTGTCTTTTCTTGTTAGTGGGATGACCTGAGCTGAGAATGTCTCCTCTTTATCTTTCACACTCTTTGTCATTGCAAAATGTATGACTAATGACAGTGTTGAAAAGAGAGGAGGAGAGTGGGAGGAAGAAATGATCATCACTACTGTACCAGACATATCTCTAAGATCTTTACATTAATTATCTCATTTAGTCCTGGCAAGAACTCTTTCAGACAGCTGCTATTTTGTCCCATTTACTTATAAGGAAGCAAAAGTATAGCTAGATTAAGTAACTCAAAATTTTGAAAAAAATCAAGATCACTTAGTATATGACTTAGCTGTGTCCAAAGTCTCTTCTCTTGACCTGAGTGAATTTTTTTTCCAGTCTTTTGGTTGCCCTAGTTGGTGTGTCCTGATCTACCCTGTCGTTTGCTTGCATATAGCTTGCTTTGCCTTAAAGGATGTTCCAGGATGCAATGATCCATCATTCACACCTCCCACCAATTTCTACTGTTCATCATATGGCATTTGGAACTCTGTAGAACGAAGATGGAGAGAAGTTGAGAAGATGATATCCCAACTCAAAGACTGTCATTTAGTGAAAAAAAATTGCATTAAATTTTGTCCTGTTGTATTTTAGTGCTTCATATGGTGCTCCTAATCTTTCCTTCTACCACTTTCCACCTTGTGGAGCTGGGGATATAGTTCAGTTGTAGAATGCTTAGCTAGCCTACATAAGGTTAAGCCATCCACATTTAGCACACACACACACGCGCACACACACACACACACACTCACAGACACACAGACACAGACACACACATGAGGGGTAATAGAGGAGAGGGAGAAAGGAAGAGAGATTGTTTGAGCATACATTGGCTAGTAAGTATGATTCTTTATACATGTTCATATGTAGTATACTTAGATAAAATTCTTTCCTGCTTCCACTCTATAATCAGGAGGAGCCCTTGGTTCATCATGCTATCATATTCTCATCATTGTGTTACATCAACTATTGTATTATGTCTCAATGATATATTTTTATCAGCTAAGATATATTTTAAAGGGAATATGAGAAAGAGAAGAATCAAACACTTTGGCTACTTATAATTTATACTAAATTTCCATCCTCTTCTACTTGTTTCTACTAATAGCCAAGGCAGCAGAAACATTACAAACTATTTTCTATTCATAGTGTTGTAAGTCTGTTGATAGCCATGCAAATTAACTAATATTTCTTAAGTACTAAAGAATATAAAAAGTGAAATTCTCAGTAGTTTGGGGATATATATATATATATATATATATATATATATATATATATATATATATATATATCTCATAATTTTTACTTTCAAGTTTCTAATGGGAGAATGGTATAGCTATGATTCCTTGCTTCTTTCTCATACACCATAGGACTTGTTCCACAGTGTATCAAGTGTGAATGGAGCCTAGAAAATGTAAAGACTCCTTTCTATGAGAGTCACTTTGAAATGATTTCCAGGAA
Source organism: Mus minutoides (assembly GCA_902729485.2). Taxonomy (NCBI): domain Eukaryota; kingdom Metazoa; phylum Chordata; class Mammalia; order Rodentia; family Muridae; genus Mus; species Mus minutoides. Next base: position 1,018,168 of record LR753359.1, on the reverse strand, counting down.
GTCTTATGTTGGATTCTGCCAAAGCAGATACCTAAATGTAACCCTAGAGCATAAGGGCTACATAAAAGGTAATCCAGGAATCCATGCAGAGTACATGAACAAGCTGCTTATTTTTTTGAGCAGTAAGATCTCAATCCCACTGAAAAGCACTGGAGATGGTTAAGAATATAAGTTAATATTATTCTTATTGCAGTCAGAGATATGATGCATTTATTCATCACACCATTTTCCTTACTTGAAGTTAATGCCAAAGGATGTTAATTTCCTGATGCTTGTGAACTGCCCTAAATATGGGCTGAATCTATGCCTGTTCTTCCTGTGAAGGGCACAGGCAAAAGATTTTATACTCGATTGTTTTGTGAAGATTAAGTTTGGCTGAGGTACAGATAGCATCTGCTTCATCAGAGGAGGTGGCATTTATATTGAACCTTAGATGATGAGATTTTACATCACATTTTGATATGGGTGGGGGTGAGCAGATCAGCATACAAGAGTAGGGAGGAGTATAGCAGCATCTGTGTAGTCCATAGCAAATAATAATAAAGCATAAAAGTTTGAAAATTATTCACATGTTTAAATTTAGATGAAATCCAAGGTCATACATATAAATATTCATTTTTCACTCCTTTGCTATGAGTGGGAAAGAACTTAGCTCTAAAAAGTTGCTCAGAGGGAACCACACTTCACTAGCACTGTTTTCTCTACTTATGTGTATTGCTTTTTACACCAGTTTACTTCTTTGTAGACTTGCATGTATTGCCAAAAGCTTGACCTGGTTGTGTAAGCTGTGCTATTGAGCATGTGCTGTTGGTGATGATGGTGGAGGTGGTGGGGAGGGTGGCATTGCGTTCATTTATATGATACACACAATGGGGAAAAGGTTGAGAATTGTTGATTCCATTCCTAGAAATGAAACAGATAAGGTTTCTGGAAGAGCAAAGTATTCAGTTTTTCAGGCATAGGCATAGTGACAATTCTGGAATTATGGGTTCTTTTAAAAACAGAAATATGGGCTTTTGTTTTAATCCTAGGTGTGGGATATGGGGCTACTTCAGACTGTCAGCAGCAGTGATTTATCTCATGCTCTAGCAGAGATGTGGTTTTGCCAGATTCAGAGTTTTTGTGATTGTGTGATGCTTGGAATTCTAGGAGCTTTTCAGAGTGTATATAAATACTAGAGCTCTGAGACATGGTGTTGGTGATTTTTTGTCCTTCAGAGGAGTTGGTTTCAGTTTGCTAGTAGCATGTTTAAAGAAGAAAAATAAGAAAGAAATTAAGTTCTGAGATCACTATCCATCTCCCCTCTATCCTCCTTTCTCTCCTATCTAGTGATAGGGGATGAAACCTGGAGGATAAAAGGTAAGAAAAAGAACCCACGAAGTAGCTAGTACTGGCTACACATAGACATTTCTATGGATTGGTGGGGATTGGGGATGAGCAATTAAGGGAAAGAAGCGGTGATGCATATGTCTTATATAACTTTATATCAGGTCTTAGATTTGGCAAAGCATTTCTAGATATTAAGCTCAGCATTTCTAAAATAATGGATAATGAAGATATGATACACATTACAGGAATAAAATTGGATCATATGAATTTTCATTTTCCTTATAGGGAGGATTGTGGGAGAAACACTGAACTATATTATTTACTTTGCAAGATGGACTAACTCTCTGCTAATGAAACCATATGAAGTTTCATTTTAACCTTTGAAATATTGAAAATTTTGACAAGGGAGGTTAGGAGCTTGTATCAAAATTTGTCCTTGTTTAAAAATATTTTATTCTAGACAGGAAGCTGTCATCTCTGATAATTCACACACATGAACCACTGAAGCCTTAGCAAAATGAGTAATAGCAAGATATTACTGGAGTTCTTGGCCTGAATTTCCCTTGGGGTAGAAAATTCTCAACTGGGAGCAAGTGAGGCTTATTGAAAACATCTTTATTTTTACTTTTGTATATTAAATGGAACAAAATATTCTAATGTACTGAGTCCATATATAAGAAGTTAGTTAATTCCATAGATAGTTCTGAAAGTGCAAAGGACATACTTCTTCACTAAAGAATTGGTAGTGTTTCATAGTAATTCTGTTCAGAAAAGAAAATACCAAAACGATAAATGAGACATGTCTAAAGAAAGGAAAATGAAAGATAGACTCAAAACCCTAAGGTCTGCCTCTTCTACTTTCCAAAGTTCAGCCTTTTCTGGGGGATAAAAAGAAGCTTTACAGAATTTTGGCTCCAGTGGTCTATATCACAGTGCTGTAGAGATCCTTCTATTGTGTGGGCTTGTGGTTCTTAGTTTAACATCTATGTGAAAACCAATGATTAAGCTTATGATAGAACCTTCCAAGCTCTAATCTAGTACCCTGTCCTTCTTCTGTTGCCATAGTTCCACTTAAGGCTAGAAGGTTTCCAAAGTATTAGTGAAGGGACTAACAAGCAGAAAACTTCCAAGTTAGCAGTAGTCCTTGAGAGTAGAACTGAGTGTGGCAGCATACCTCTGTGAGCCCAGCCCTTGGTGACCTGATGCAGAGGGGTTCTATGTTCAAGGTAAGTCTAGGATGCATAGAAAGATATCTAAAATGGGAAAGGTGAGGGAGAAAAGGAAGAATACGTAGACAGAAGTGTGAGAGGGAGGGGTAATGGAAACGAGGGGGAGGGGAGTGAGAAAGGAAGACAGAGAGACAGACACAGAGAGAGTGCCAAATTTCTCACAGATAATTATGGCCAACTCTGTCTTTGCTCCTGACTCATTTTTCCCCATTCATACTCTCAACACAAAGAAAAAGCAAAACAAAACAGGAAGTATTTTTCTTGTTTTATCTATAATTTCTAAGTTCCTTCACAATTGATAATTGTTGAAATGCCTTTTTTATCCTTCCAATATTGTCCTGCACCCCTTGAGTGATAGGAATACTGTATAGGTTCCTTGAGAAGCTATTTGGCTTTTACCAGCTACTTTCTTGGCCAGTGATACAGAAATTACCACTCTAGTGATCAGTGAACTTCATTTTCTCAACATATCATCTTGCTTTGAGGCAGGAAAAGAAAGACAGGAAAGTCAATTATTTTTAGTAGCATAACATAAGGATCTAGTGAAGTGAATTATAAGAACATTTTTTCTTGGGGCTGGTGAGATGGCTCAGTGGGTAAGAGCACCTGACTGCTCTTCTGAAGGTGATAAGTTCAAATCCCAGCATCCACATGGTGGCTCACAACCATCCGTAACGAGATCTGGCGCCCTCTTCTGGAGTGTCTGAAGACAGCTACAGTGTACTTACATATAATAAATAAAATAAATCTTTAAAAAAAAAAAGAATATTTTTTCTTGAACTTTAAAATCAATGAATGCCACTGTAAAAACCAGTCATAGTTTCTTATATCCTCTGTCTGATTTCTTCCTCCTTCTGGTATATCTTCTACTGGATGGCTGTGTCATTGGCTTAGACTTGTCTATTCATCTTGAGACTATGGCCCACTTTATTTTCTTTCCTTAAAACCCAACAGTGAGAAAAAGACCACATAATTGGTAACAAATAAATGTTTAGTGAATGAATTTTTATGCAGGCTGTCTTCTTACTGTATGCATAATTTTTTGCAACCTACTTTTAATAAGGGTTCAATCTCTCCTCTAACCCACCACACAGCAGAGGTAGTGAAATAGAAAAGTTATTAGGATATGGGGGAAGTGAACCTGTTCTTTGGGGGTGAACTCGATCTTTGGCAGCAGTTCAGTCCTGTAGCAAACACCAAATATGATTCATCAGCTGCAGACCAGTCCTCTAGGCGGGCAGACCCCAGGCACAAACCAGCAGCTACAGTCCAGTCCTTTCATCAAGCAGACACCAAGCAGCTGTAGTTTAATCCTGAAGGAACCACCAGGCTCACCAACTGGCTTAAGATGAGACCACCAAAGCAACAAACTGCCATAGGAATCTCAAAAACAGTTCTTAGGTGAGCTTCTCTCAATGGCTGCACTACCACAAGTTGAACTAAACAATGTGTGTCCTTAGTGAGGAATAGGGAGTTGGAGCAAATCTAAAGCACTAAAGCTCTCTGCTTGTCTCCCACTGTCTCTGGTGTCATATTTGTACTCCTCCTTCATGGGTCCTTCCAGGTGTCTGCTAGAACAAAACATGCTTTTCACCTGTGTCTCCTAAAGAAAAACATTCTTTCATGTGTCTGCTTTAGGAAGACATCCTTTCACTAGTATGCCCCAGCAAAACATTATTTGACATAACCAACTTTGCAAAGAAGCTAGAAGTTTCTACCTCATCTCACTGTTTTAAATAACTCTATTTAACAAGTCTTACAATGGTATGTATAATTTGAAAACTTTCTACACTCTGTTCTAATATGTTCTACTGAAGAGTAACAGGAGAAAAGGCAAAAGAATTAACATTTATAAAATATCATATTTTCACCAGGTACCAAGTACATTATACACTAGCATGTATCATTTTGTTTGGTTTTAGGTTCATTTTACCTTTTTTACTTTTGAGTCTCACTTGTAGTCCAGGATGTGTAGAATTTCTGATTCTGCTGCTTCTTCCTTCCAAGTACTGGGATTACAGGTAAGTATTATGATAATGGGTTACCTCACCTAGTATTTATATTTTACTAATGAGGACCTATAACACTTAAGTTATAGGTCATAGTTTTTTATGGGACATAACAGAGATGAACATGAGACTGTGTCCAAGACCCAAATAGTTTCCATATATACTTCTTAATAACTTCTTAAAATGCATCACATTACATGTATTTATACTTTTGATTCATTTATCTATATTTGTAAATAATGTCATAAACTACTTAAATATTGAAAAGATCTTTAATGCAGAAATAAGCACCAATTAGCCTTCTGTACCTAGAGATTATGAATTCACAAATTTGACCAACCACAGAATGAAAAATGTTAGTAAAAATACAATGTGTCTATACTGAATGTACACATGGAATTTTTTCTTGCCATTGTACCTTAGACAATATGAGATTATGTTATATTTGTATTGTACATTTTCCAGAAAGGATGTGCATTCCTTTAGTTTGACTTTGGGTATCTTCAACAATTCTGGAGTCAATCACCCACAAATATCAGAGATAACTGTGTTCTACTCTATATTACATTAGCAGATTAGCATTTTTTTTTCTTTTTGGAATTTGTGTGTGTGTGTGTGTGTGTGTGTGTGTGTGTGTGTGTGTGTGCTTGTGGTATGCATGCATGTGAATGCGTGTTTGCATGCATGTGTGGCCAGAGATTGATATTGAAAAGCATTCTAATTTCTCTTTTGCCTTGTTCATGGAGGTAGAATTTTTTAATCTAATTCAGAACTTACTGGTCATCAAACCCAGAGCTCCCAGAGCCGGGCAACCCAGCATGCTTTAGACATGCTTCACCTTCTGAGACTACATTCATAGGCAGGCCACAACACCTACCCAGAGACTATGCAAATTCATGGGATCCAAACTCGAGTCCTCACACTTATGTAGCAAGTGCTTTAAACATTCTCCTAAGCCCCCAAATTAAAATTCTTCAGGGTTTCCTTTTGCTTAAGCTTGCTAGGGTAGATCTTGCATAACATTGCAATCCATATTATAGAGCTGGGATATCAAGGTAGATTAATCTAGTAGTAAACATTCTATGAGTTTCTGTACACCAAATAATGTGACAGTTGTGAAATTCTTTAATCTCATGAAACTGTTCTGTGAAATTAGCTCAGTGATAGCATCTACTTCACAGAGTTTTATAGATTATTAAATTATATAATCCACATGAAGCACTTAAGATAATAGACAGAAAAGCCTTGGGTAAATATTTTAGAGCTAGTAGATATTGATATTTTTGCTATTAATAGAGTTTCATCACACCCTTCCCTTCTAACTTTTCCTTTGTGATCAGTGTTTCCCACAGGACAAACACCCTACTCAGGATGTGATCCCCATGCTTTTCCAAACTCTATGATTATCTGTAATTTTCTTTTGCTTAAACTAACACCTCTTCTTCTCCATCTGCCCATACAAATCCAATCCACTTCTCACTCTCTGAGGCAAAGCTGGTATTTCAAGTAGCCATCCTATGGATGTCACTTGCCTTCTTTTCCAAGCTCCCTTGCGTAAGATCGTTCGATTTGCAAAGTATGTAATAAGTAATGGTGGTTAGGCATGGTTTGATGGTTATGCTGATCATCAATTTGACAAGATCCAGAATCACTGAAGAAACAAACCTCTGGGTATAGTTATAAGGGATTACCTGGATTAGACAAACTGGAGAGAGATCTAACTTAAATGGGTGTGGTATCATTCCATGGGCTGGGAACCTGGGGTGAATGAAAAGGAGAAATTCAATGTAAGGTTTTGTCAGTTGCTACTTCTTGATTGTGGCTGCAAAGTGATTATCTGCATTTTCAAGCTCCTACCACCATGACTTCCTTGTCATGATAGGTCCAAATAAAAGATGAATATCCTTGAGTTGTAATCCATAATAAACCCTTCCCCCTAAGTAGGCAAAATAAAGTACGACTTTGTCATATAAAATAGCTCTTCCTATTAGGATCACTATTGGATATCTGCCTAGCAGTACTAGAAATAATGATATGCCATTATTCACTGGGAATAGAAGTGTGAGAGAACAGATGAACGTCAACCTCTTCCACCAGACCCAGAGCTGCTACTTGTCCTTAATTAGATATGTATGCAGTCTGAATTTATATTCATATTTATCCATAGGATTCTATTGCCAATGTCACTATTCACAAGCTTATATCACACACCATTCACTGTTCTATAATTTTACATAGCATTACTTGCCATCAAATACCATATGTTAGAGGGAAAGTGTGGCTTAGTCTCTTATGCTTATAAAATTTGTGATTTTTAGCAAGTGTTCCACTGTTCAAAAGCAATTGACATCATAAAATTTTTAAATTACCTACAGAAAATACTGCCTCTCTGTCCATTACAGTGGCTAGCATTAGACTTTAGATGTTGAATGTATCAAAGAGGACAATGAATTTAAGGCTTTACATTCATCCCCAGTGACCTTTCTTCCTTCCACTAGCCATCATTTCTTAAAAGTTCCGTCAACATCAAATAGGACCCTTAGCTGCTTGTAATGACCATTTCTCCTTGCCACAGATTTACATAGACTTCCTATCTCTAGAAAATATCTGGAAAGACATTTGAGGTAAATATGTTTGAGTCAAAGGGATGGGGTCTCATCTTATTCCCAGAGTTGACTTTCAATAAGCATAAACAACACAGGACAATTTACCAATATAGGAGGTAGGGTCAGTGGTTAAGAACATTTTCTAACATTGGAGGAAACTGGAGTTTGGTTCCTAACACTCATACCTGGCAGCTCACCGTCAATTGTAGGTCTATCTCTAGGAGATTTGAAACACTTTTCTGGCCTCCATAAGCCTCACACAGGTGAATATATACACAAACATACATAAAATGTAAACAATTAAAAAATTACCAATTTAATGTTTATTACACTGTGCTAGTGTATCAAATTTGTGCTATCAAATTTCTAGATGGGAGACAGGCAGTGGTGGTGCACACCTTTAATTCCAGTACTTGGGAAGTAGAGGCAGGTAGATTTTTGAGTTCGAAGCTAGCCTGGTCTACAGAGTGAGCTCCAGGACAGCCAGGGCTATACAGAGAAACCCTGTCTCAAAAAAAAAAATTCTAGAATGGAATGTACCCAAAACATGTAGCTATTTGCCTGAGGTGAGGAATCATATACATGGTGCAAATAGCAGACAGACATAAAGGTCTGGAAAGGAGAATAAGGAGGATGCTTCTTGGAAGAATAAGGGTTCTGCAATGCTACCACATGTATCAGGGATCCTAAGTACAACGTGTGAGCCCAGGGCTTCTGTGTGCTTACAAAAATCCTGTATGGATCAAGCTCATAGCTAGCTGATCCTTTAACTCTACACAAGCAGCAAGCAAAAGCAGAGTTGGTTTTAGGTAGCCTGGGTTAGAGTGGAATGAATGTCAGTATTGAAAGACTAGGACAGTCAGGTTTGGTTGTTTTTCTTTGATCCATTATGGTTCTGAGTGTTTAAAGAAATCTTTGCTAAGCCACTGGTTGTCCTCTGAGATAACACTAAAACTTCAATGACTACACACAACAAAGATTAATGTTTTTGTAAATGTTCTTTATTAAAGTCATAATAGACAAATATTATCCACAGCAAACAACAATCAAATGTCAAACAATAGCAAAAACTGTGTAAAGGCAGAATCTAAATCACATAGATACAACCTTATTACAATACTCAATTTTCCAGATGTCACAAAAAAATTTCAAAGTATACAATGAAATAGCAAACTGTATCCCATTAAAGGGTGCAATAGAAATGTAAAGGAACTGCTCTTACTTTAAATGCAATAAATGTATTTAAGGCAATTGCCTTAAATGTACTAGAAGAGTTAAAAATTATAAACAAGGAATTAGAGGAAACAAAGTCAATTTTATATGGAAAAATACAGGCCTCAAATAAAGGGAGACATTCAAAAATTGAATCAGTGGGTCGAAAGATGCCTATAAGTGTAAAAGCTCTAGCCATACAAGCCTGGGGACCTGAGATTGATCCTGAGAACCCATGCAAAATATTTTTTTAATTAGCTTTATTCTTCATTTACATTTCAAATGCTATCCTGAAAGTCCCATATGCTCTCCCCCTGCCCTACTCCCCAAACCACCCACTCCTGCATCCTGACCCTGGCAGCATTACCCTGTAATGGGGCATAGGATCTTTGCAAGACCAAGGCCTTCTCATCCCACTGATGGCTGACTAGGCCATCCTCTGCAACATATGCAAATAGAGACCCAGCTCTGCAGGTTACTGCTTAGTTTATATTGTTGTTCCACCTATAGGGTTGGAGACCTTCAGCTCCTTGGGTACTTTCTCTAGCTCCTACATTGGGAACTCTGTGTTCCATCCAATAGCTGACTGTGATCATCCACTTCTCTGTTTGCCAGGCACTGACATAGCCTCACAAGAGACAGCCATATCAGGGTCCTTTTAGCAAAATCTTGCTGGCAAAAGCAATAGTGTCTGTGTATGGTGGCTGATTATGGGATGGATCCCCGGGTAGTGTAGTCTCTGGATGGTCCTTCCTTCTGTCTCAGCTACAAACTTTGTCTCTGTAACTCCTCCCATGGGTATTTTGTTACCCCTTCTAAGAAGGATCAAAGTACCCACACTTTAGTCTTCCTTCTTCTTGAGTTTCATGTGTTTTGCAAATTGTATCTTGAGTAGTCTAAGTTTCTGGGCTAATTTCCGCTTATCAGTGAGTGTATATCATGTGTATTCTTTTGTGATTGGGTTACCACACTCAGGATGATATCCTCCAGATACATCCATTTGCCTAAGAATTTCATAAATTCATTGTTTTCAATTGCTGAGTAGTACTCCATTGTGTAAATGTACCACATTTTCTGTATCAATTCCTCTGTTGAGGGACATCTGGGTTCTTTCAAGCTTCTGACTATTATAAATAAGGCTGCTATGAACATACTGGTGCATGTGTCCTTATTACAAGTTGGAACATCTTCTGGGTATATGCCCAGGAGAGGTATTGCTGGATCATCCGGTAGTACTATGTCAAATTTTCTGAGGAACAGCCAGACTGATTTCCAAAGTAGTTGAACCAGCTTGCAATCCCACCAACAATGGAGGAGTGTTCCTCTTTCTCCACATCCTTACCAGCATCTGTTGTCACCTGAATTTTTGATCTTTGCCATTCTGACTGGTGTGAGGTGAAATCTCAGGGTTGCTTGGATTTGCATTTCTCTGATAATTAAGGATGTTGAACATTTTTTCAAGTGTTTCTCAGCCATTGAGTATTCCTCAGTTAAGAATTCCGTGTTTAGCTCTGTACCCCATTTTTTAATAAGGTTATTTGATTTTTCTGGAGTCCATTTTCTTGAGTTCTTTATATATATCGGATATTCATCCTCTATCTGATTTAGGATTGGTAAAGATCATTTCCCAACCTCTTGGTGGCCTTTTTGTCTTATTAACATTGTCTTTTGCCTTACAGAAGCTTTACATTTTTATGAGGTCCCATTTGTTGATACTTGATCTTACAGCACAAACCATTGATGTTCTGTTCAGGAATTTTTCCCATGTGCTGATATCATCCAGGCTTTTCCCCACTTTCTCCTCTAAAATTTTCAGTGTCTCTGGTTTTATGTGGAGTTCCTTGATCCTTAGACTTGAGGTTTGTACAAGGAGGTAAGAATGGATCAATTTGCATTCTTCTACATGATAACCACCAGTTGTGCCAGCACCATTTGTTGAAAATGCTGTCTTTTTTCCACTGGGTGGTTTTAGCTTCCTTGTCAAAGATCAAGTGACCAGAGGTGTGTGGGTTCATTTCTGGGTCTTCAATTCTATCCCATTGATCTACCTGGCTGTTGATGTTCAAGTACCATATAGTTTTTATCACAATTTCTCTGTAGTACAGCTTGAGGTCAGGCATGGTGATTCCACCAGATGTTCTTTCATTGTTGAAAATAGTTTTTGCTATCCTAGGTTATTTGTTATTCCAGATAAATTAGAAAATTGCCCTTTCTAACTCAGTGAAGAATTGAGTTGGAATTTTGATGGGGATTGCAATGAATCTATAGATTGCTTTCAGCAAGATAGCCATTTTTACTATATTAATTTTGCCAATCAATGAGCATGGGAGATCTTTCCATGTTCTGAGATATTCATTGATTTTTTTTTCTTCAGAGTCTTAAAGTTCTTATCATACAGATCTTTCACTTCCTTAGAGTCACACCAAGGCATTTTATATTATTTGTGACTTTTGGGAAGGGTGTTGTTTCTCTAAATTCTTTCTCAGCCTGTTTATCCTTTGAGTAGAGAAAGGACAATAATTTGTTTCAATTAATAATGTATCCAGCTACTTCACTGAAGCTGTTTCTCAGGATTAGGTGTTCTGTGGTGGAATTTTTAGCCTAACTTATATATACTATCATATCATCTGCAAATAGTGATATTTTGACTTCTTTCCAATTTGCATCCCGTTGATTTCCTTTTGTTGTTTAATTGCTGCTGCTATGACTTTGAGTACTATATTGAGTAGGTAGGGCGAGAATGCACAGCCTTGTCTAGTCCCTGATTTTAGTGGGATTGCTTCAAGGTTCTCTCCATTTAGTTTAATGTTGTCTACTGCTTTGCTGTATGTATAATGCTTATATTATATTTAGGTATGGGCCTTGAATTCCTGATCTTTCCAAGACTTTTATCATGAACGGGTGTTGGATTTTGTCAAATGCTTTCTCAGCATCTAATGAGATAATCATGTGTTTTTGTCTTTGAGTTTGTTTTTATAGTGGATTATGTTGATTGATTTCCATATATTAAAACATCTTTGTATCCCTGGGATGATGCCTATTTGATCATGGTGGATGATCATTTTGATGTTTTCTTGGATTCACTTAGCATAAATTTTATTGAGTATTTTTGCATCAATATTCATAAGGGAAATTGGTCTAAAGTTCTCTTCTTTGTTGGGTCTTTATGTGGTTTTGGTATCAGAGTAATGTGGCTTCATAGAATGAATTTGGTAGAGCACCTTCTGTTTCTATTTTGTGGAATAGTTGGAGGAAAATTGGAATCAGGTCTTCTTTGAAGGTCTGATAGAACTCTGTATTAAACACTTCTGGTCCTGGGATATTTTTGTTGTTGTTGTTGGGAGACTATTAATGACTGCTTCTAATTCTTTAGGTGATATGGGACTATTTAAATCATTAATCTGATCCTGATTTAATTTTTTTTACCTGGTATCTGTATAGAAATTTGTACATTTCATCCAGGTCTTTCAGTTTTGTTGAGTATAGCCTTTTGTAGTAGGTTCTGATGATGTTTTGGATTTCTTCATGTTCTGTTGTTATGTCTCCCTCTGCATTTCTGATTTTGCTAATTAGAGTACTGTCCCTTTGCGCTTTAGTTATTCAGGTTAAGGGTTTATCTATTTTGTTGATTTCTTTTTGTTTCCACTTGGTTGATTTCAGCACTGAGTTTGACTATTTCCTACTGTTTATGCCTCTTGTGTGAATTTGCTTCATTTTGTTATAGAGCTTTTAGTTGTGATTTCAAGCTTCTAGCATATGCTCTCTCTATTTTCTTTTTGGAGGCCCTCAGAGGGATGAGTTTTCCTATTAGGCCTGTTTTCATTGTGTCCCATAAGTTTGGGAATGTTGCAGCTTCATTTTCATTAAACTCTAAAAAGTCTTTAATTTCTTTATTTCTTCCTTGACCAAGGTATCATTGTGTAGAGTGTTGTTCAGCATCCATGTGAATGTTGGATTTCTATTATTTATGTTGTTATTGATGATCAGCCTTAGTCCATGGTGATCTGATAGGTTGCATGGAAAAATTTTAATATTTTTGTATCTGATGAAGCCTATTTTATGACCAATTATATGATCAATTTTGGAGAAGGTACCATGAGGTACATAGAAGAAAGTATATCCTTTTGTTTTAGGATAAAATGTTATGTAGATATATGTTAAATCCATTTGCTTCATAACTTCTGTTAGTTTCACTGTGTTTCTGTTTAATTTCTGTTTCCAGGATCTGTCCATTGATGATAGTGCGGTGTTGAAGTCTCCCATTATTATTGTGTGAGATGCAATGTGTACTTTGAGCTATACTAAAGTTTCCTTAATGAATGTGGCTGCCCTTGCATTTGGAGCATAGATATTCAGAATTTAGAGTTCATCTTGGAAGATTTTACATTTGATGAGTATGAAGTGCCATTCCTTGTCTTTTTTGATAACTTTGGTTTGGAAGTCAATTTTATTCAATATTAGAATGGCTACTCCAGCTTGTTTCTTCAGACTGTTAGTTTGGAAAATTGTTTTCCAGCCTTTCATTCTGAGGTAGTGTTTGTCTTTTTCCCTCAAATGGGTTTCTTGTAAGCAGCAAAATGGTGGGTCCTGTTTGTGTAGCCATTCTGTTAGTCTATGTCCTTTCATTGGGAATTGAGTCTATTTAAATTAAGTAGTATTAAGGGGTTTTCCCTCCCTGAACTTGTGAGAGAGCCACCTTGGGTCACAGGTAGCTCAGAGACTAGTCTGTGCAGGTCAGCTTGTGGAACACAAAGGGTGAGTGAGGAAACTGCTGAACAACACAGCTTCTGAGACAGACCCAGCTTTGGGCTCTAGTCATCCAGGTACCCTCCCTGACTGAGCAGAGCCTGGGAGGGCTTTCCCTGCCTGAACTTGTGAGAGAGCCATCTTGGGTCCCACGTCGTTCAGAAACCAGTCTCCACAGGTCAGCTCACTGACTGGAAACAGTGACTGAGCAGACCTCAGAGGCAACACAGCTTCTGGGATAGGCCCAGTTTTGGGCACTAGAGAAGAGGTGTCCACCCTGGAGGGCTTTGCCTACCAGAGCTCGGGAGGGAGCAAACCTGGGTCCCAAGTCACTCAGAGACCAGTCTGTGCAGGTCAGCTATCAAACTGCAAAGGGTCCCACAAAGACCAGTCTGTGCAGGTGAAAGAGCAGACTGCAGAAACTACACTGCTTCTTGGACAGGCAGAAGCAACACAGCTTCTGGGACAGACCCAGTTTCAGGCTCCAGACATCTGGGCACCTTCCTGGCCTGAGAAGAGGTGTCTACCCAGGAGGGTTTTGAGTGTCTGAACTTGTGAGGGAGAAAATTTTGGTGCTGGATCCCTCAAAGATCAGTCTGTGCAGCTGAGTGTGCAGACTGCAGAGGCAACACATCTTCTAGGACAGGGCCTATATAGGGCCTTCAACTTTACCCAAGAGGCAAGTCTGAACACCAAAACTCTGTGCACCTTCCCTACAAGAGGAGAGCTCTCCTGCACAGACTACTCCGACCACTCAGACTCAGGACACAAAACAGGCATCCACAGATACAAAATTATTGAAATTGTCCCATGCATCCTATCTGACCACCATGGACTAAGTCTCATCTTCAATAACAACATAAATAATAGGAAGCAAACATTCTCATGGAAACTGAACAAAACTCTACTCAATTACTTCTTGGTAAAGGATGAAATAAAGAAAAAAAAATTAAAGACTTTATTGAGTTTAATGAAAATGAAGCCACAATATTCCCAAACTTATGGGACACAATGAAGGCAGTCCTAAGAGGAAAACTTATAGCCCTGAGTGCCTCCAAAAAGAAACTAGTGAGCACATAAAATAGTATCCTGACAGCACACCTAGAATCTCTAGAACTAAAGGAAGCAAATTCACCCAAGAGGAGTAGAAGGTAGGAAATAATCAAGCTCAGGGCCAAAAATCAACAAAGTAGAAACAAAAAGAACTATTCAAAGAATCAACAAAACCAGGAGCTGGTACTTTGAGAAAATCAACAACATAGATAAACCCTTAGCCAGACTCACTAGAGGGTACAGGGACAGTATCTTAATTAACAAAATCAGAAATGAAAAAGGAGACATGACCACGGAACCGGAGGAAATCCAAAACATCATCAGATCCTACTACAAAAGACTATACTCAACAAAACTAGAAAACCTCAATGAAATGGACAACTTCTAGACAGATACCAGGTACCAAAGTTAAGCCAGGTTCAGATTAACAATCTAAAAATTCCCATTTCCCCTAAAGAAATAGAATAGTCTCCCAGCCAATAAAAAAAAAAAAAAAAAAAAAAAAAAATCCCAGGACCAGAAGGGCTTATTGCAGAGTTCTATCAGACTTTCAAGGATGACCATATTCCAACTCTCCTCAAACTATTTCACAAAATATAAACAGAAGGTACTCTACCCAATTCATTCTATGAAGCCAAAATTACTCTGATACCTAAACTAAACAAAAGTCCAACAAAGAAAGAGAACTTCAGAACAATTTCCCTCATGAATATCAATGCTAAAATACTCAATAAAATCCTTGCAAACTGAATGCAAGAACACATCAAAACGATCATCCAGCATGACCAAGTAGGCTTCATTCCAGGGATGCAGGGATGGTTTAATATACAGAAATCCATCAACATAATCCACTATATAAACAAACTCAAAGACAAAAACCACATGATTATCTCATTAGATGCTGAGGAAGCATTTGAAAAAACTCCAACATCCGTTCATAATAAAAGTCTTGGAAAGATCAGGAATTCAAGGCCCACACCTAAATATAATAAAAGCAATATACAGCAAACCAGTACCCAACATCAAAGTAAATGGAGAGAAACTCGAAGCAATCCCCAAAAAATCAGGGACTAGACAAGGCTGCCCACTTTCTCCCTACCTATTCAATATAGTAGTTGAAGTCCGAGCCAGAGCAATTCGACAACAAAAGGAGATCAAGGGGATACAAATTGGAAAGGAAAAAGTTAAAATATCACTGTTTTCAGCTGATAGGATAGTATATATAAGGGACACTAAAAATTCCACCAGAGAACTCCTAAACCTGATAAACAGCTTCAGTGCAGTGGCTGGATATAAAATTAACTCAAATAATTCAATGGCCTTTCTCTACACAAAGGATAAATGGGCTGAGAAAGAAATTAGGGAAACAGCACCCTTCACAATAGTCACAAATAATATAAAATTTCTTGGTGTGATGCTAATTAACGGAGTGAAAGATCTGTATGACAAGAACTTCAAGTCCCTGAAGAAAAAAATAGAAGAAGATCTCAGAAGATGGAAAGATCTCCCATGCTCATGTATTGGCAGGATTAATATAGTCAAAATGGCTATCCTGTAGAAAGCAATCTACAGATTCAATGCAATCCCCTTCAAAATTCCAACTCAATTCTTCATTGAGATAGATAGGGTAATTTGAAAATTCTTCTGGATCAATAAAAAACCTAGGATAGCAAAAACTATTCTCAACAACAAAAGAATCTCTGGAAGAATCACCATGCCTGGTATTAAGCTTTACTACAGAGCTATTGTGATAAAAACTGCATAGTACTGGTTCAGTGACAGACATATAGGTCAATAGAATAGAATTGAAGACTCAGAAATGAATCCACACACCTATGGTCACTTGATCTTTGACAAGGAAGCTAAAACCATCCAGTGGAAAAAGGACAGCATTTTCAATAAATGGTGCTGGCACAACTGGAGGTTATCATGCAGAAGAATGGGAATTGATCCATTTTTATCTCCTTGTAAAAAGCTTAGGTCTAAGAGGATCAAAGACCTCCACATAGAACCAGAGACAAAGAAATTTATAGAGGAGAAAGTGGGGAAAACCCTCGAAGATATGGGCACAGTGGAAAAAAGTCCTAAACAGAACAGCAGTGACCTGTGCTGTAAGATCAAGAATTGACAAATGGGACCTTAAAAAATTGCAAAGCTTCTGTAAGGCAAAAGACACTGTCAGCAATACAAAAAGGCCACCAACAGATTGGGAAAGGATTTTTACCAATCCTAAATGTGACAGGGGCGTAATATCCAACATCTACAAAGAGCTCAAGAAGCTGAACTCTAGAAAAACGAATAACCCCATTAAAAATGGGGTACAGAGCTAAACAAAGAATTCTCAACTGAGGAATTCCGAATGGCTGAGAAACACCTGTAAAAATGTTCAACATCCTTAATCATCAGGGAAATGCAAATAAAAATAATACTGATATTCCACCTCACACCAGTCGGAATGGCTAAGATAAAAAATTCAGTTGACAGCAGATGCTGGCAAGGATGTGGAGAAAGAGGAACACTCCTTCATTGCTGGTGGGATTGCAAGCTTATACAACCACTCTGGAAGTCAGTCTGGCATTTCCTCAGAAAATTGGACATAGTTCTACTAGAGGATCCAGCAATAACTCTCCTGGGCATATATCCAGAAGATTTTTCAACTGGTAAAAAGGACACATGCTCCACTATGTTCATAGAAGCCTTATTCATAATAGTCAGAAGCTGGAAAGAATCTAGATATCCCTCAACAGAGGAATGGCTACAGAGAATGTGGTACATTTATATAATGGAGTACTATTCTGCTATTTTAAAAATGAATTTATGAAATTCTTGGGCAAGTGGATTTATCTGGAGGATATCATCCTTAGTGAGGTAACCCAATCCCAAAAGAAGTCATTGGATATGTGCTCACTGAGAAGTGGACATTAGCTCAGAAACTTTGAATACCCAAGATACAATTTGCAAAACACAAGAAAATCAACAAGGAAGACCAGCGTGTGGATACTTCATTCCTCCTTTGAATAGGAAACAAAATACTCATGGAAGGAGTTACAGAGACAAAGTTTGGAGCTAAGACAAAAGGATGGACCATCCAGAGACTACCCCACCATGGGATCTATCCCATAATCAATCACCAAACTCAAACACTATTGCATAGGACAGCAAGAGGTTGCTGAAGGGACCCTGATATAGCTGTCTCATATGAGGCTATGCCAGTGCCTGGCAAATACAGAAGTGGACGCTCACAGTCATCTATATGATGGAACACAGGGCCCAGAATGGAGAACCTAGAGATAGAACCCCAGGAGCTGAAGGGGTCTTCAACCCTATAAGAGGACCAACAATATCAACTAGCCAGAACCCCCAGAGCTCGTGTCTCTAGCTGCATATGTAGCAGAAGATGGCCTAGTTGGCCATCCCTGGGAAGAGATGCCCCTTGGTATTACAATCTTTATATGCCCCAATACAGGGGAACGCCAGGGCCAAGAAGTGGGAGTGGGTGGGCAGGGGAGCAGGGCAGTGCGAGGGGAGAGAGAACTTTTGGGATAGCATTTGAAATGTAAATTAAGGAAATATCTAATAAAAAATTGAAAAAGAAAAAAAAAGAAGTATTAAGGGAAAGTAATTGTTGCTTTCTGTAATTTTTGTTTTTAGAGTTGGATTCTGTTCTTGTGGCTGTCTTCCTTTAGTTTTTTAAAATGATTACTTTCTTGCTTTTTCTAGTGTGCAATTTCCCTCTTTGTGTTGGAGTTTTCCCTTTATTATCCTTTGAAAGGCTGGATTTGTGGAAAGATATTGTGTGAGTTTGGTTTCGTCATGGAATACTTTGTTTTCTCCATCTATGTTAATTAAGAGTTTTGCTGGGTATAGTATCCTGGGCTGGCATTTGTGTTCTCTTAGGGTCTGTATAACATCTGTCCAGGGTCTTCTGGTTTTCATAGTCTCTGGTGAGAGGTCTGGTGTAATTCTAATACGTCTACCTTTATTTGTTACTTGACCTTTTCCCCTTAGTGCTTTTAATATTGTATCTTTATTTAGTGAATTTGTTGTTCTGATTATTATGTGTTGGGTGGAATTTCTTTTCTGGTCCAGTCTATTTGGAATTCTGTAGCCTTCCGTAGGTTCTCATTGTGTCCTTTATTTCCTGGGTATTTTGAGTTAGGATCTTTTTGCATTTTGCATTTTCTTTTATTGTTGTGTCCATGTTTTCTATGGAATCTTCTGCACCTGAGGCTCTCCCTTCTATCTCCTCTTTTCTGTTGCTGATCAATGATTTCTCATTTCTTTCCTAGAGTTTCTATCTCCAGAATTGTCTCCCTTTGGGTTTTTGTTTGTTTTTTGTTTGTTTGTTTGTACCTCCATTTTTAGATCTTGGATTGCTTTGTTCAATTCCATCATTGTGTTTTCCTGTATTTTTTTAAGGGATTTTTGTGCTTCCTTGTTAAGGCTTTCTACGTGTTTAGCTGTGTTCTCCTGTCTTTCTTTAAGTGAGTTATTAATGCCCTTCTTATAATCCTCTACCAGAGTCATGAGATATGATTTTAAATCTAAATCTTGCTTTTTGGGTGTGTTTGGGTATCCAGGACTCTCTGTGGTGCGACTGCTGGGTTGTCTTGGTTTCTGTTAGTAAGATTCTTACATTTGCATTTTGCCATCTTGTAATCTCTGTTGTTAGTTGTTATAGCTGTCTCTGCCTGGCGTTTGTTCCTCCTGTGATTCTGTTAGCCTCTGTCAGCACTTCTGGGAGTCTAACTCTCTCCTGAGTTTCAGTAGTCAGAGCTCTCTCTGCAGGCAACATCTCCTCTTACAGAGAAGTTTCACAGAGGTCTAGAGCTCAGAGCTGCCTCCTTCCTGAAGATGAAGGCCTGAAGGATCCCCTGTCCAAGAAGCTATGTTGCTTCTGCAGCCCACATGCTCTCCTGTGCAGAATGTTCTCTCAGGGACCTAGGATACAAGCTGGTGTTCTTACCTGTTCCTGGGGTCAGAGCCCTTCCTGGAGGCTGACTCTCCTCTGGCAGAGAAACTGCTCAGAGGTCTGGGTGTCAGCTCTGCCTCCTTCCTAAAGATGAAAGCCTGAAGGGAGCCCTGTCCAAGAAGCTATGTTGCTTCTGCAGACTGCATGCTCTCCTGCACAGACTGGTCTCTGAGGGACCCGGGATATGAGATGGCCCCCATGCAAAATCTTGATCTGGCAGTATGAATCCATAATCCAACTACTACTTATGTCAAGATGAGCAGCAGAACCAAGCAGTTTCCTTAGAATCTTGAAGGGCAGGTAGCTTAGCAGACTGCAAGAAAAACTGCCTGACCAAACTCAAATGCAAGAACTTACTTCTAAAAATTGTCCTCTGTTCTCTGCACTTACACTGTAGGAAATGGGTATGTGTGCACACATCCCCAAAACAAACAAAAAAATTAAGCAATTTAAGGAAATCAAATGGTTATTCAGTAGTTCTGAAAGTAAAGAATAAAATAGCTGACATGCAAAATTTACTAAACAAAATGATAATGTTCCCATCCAGCCTCTAGAAGAAACAAGGCAGTCTGTTGTATACATTGTCTTTAGCCTGGGGATTCTAACTATGGACTTTTGACTTCCAGAGATATAAGATCAACTTGTGTTATTACTAAATTTGTGCCAGCTCCTCATATCAATAATATAAAATTATTACAATTATTTTATATAATAATTCTCCTAAAATACCTACAATGATTTAATTTTCTGTCCAGGCATTGATCCATAAGGTGTTTTGTACGTATTAATGGAATAAATGAATAAAGGAAAATATAAAAACTATAAAGTCCAAAGATAGAAAACAAGTCTGTTAGCCCCCACTGCCTTCATTTGCATTTTTTAGATTAGAGTTTGGCTGCAATGATTTCTAGAATGAATCAGAAGGGGAAGGGGAGTCTGTGCAAAACAGCTCGCAGACTGCAGAGGCTGAGCAGCGGACCACAGCTTCTGGGACAGGCAGAAGCACACTGCTTGTGGGACAGGCAGAAGCACACTGCTTGTGGGACAGGCAGAAGCACACTGCTTCTGGGACAGACCCCGATTCTGGCAGCTGAAATCCGGGCACCTTCCCTTCCCCGCCAGAGGAGAGGTGACCGCCCAGGTGGGCTATGACCCCCAGAGCAGGTAAGAGAGCCATCTTGTCTCCCGGGTCCCTCTGGGACCAGTCTGTGCAAAACAACTCACTGACTGCAGAGGCTGAGCAGTGGACCACAGCTTCTGGGACAGGCAGAAGCACACTGCTTCTGGGATAAACCCCCCTTTCAGGCAGCTGAAATCCAGGCACCTTGGCTGCCCAGGTGGGCTGTGACCCCCAGAGCAGGCCCCTTCCGTTCAGCGCCAGCGCCTGGTTACTTGGGCACACAGTCTGTGCATTTCCCCACAGTCCCTAGAGGACTCTCCAAGCAATCTGATCTTGGGACCACTGGTGAATGGAACACAACATCTGTTCCAATCTAATTGCGTGGGCACTGGGACAGCATTGGGGAAACAGAGGATCAGCTAGACCAGGGGCAGAGGTCCCTTCCCGTCTGCGCCAGCGCCTGGTTACTTGGGCACACAGTCTGTGCATTTCCCCACAGTCCCTAGAGGACTCTACACAATATTGGGACCACTGAAAAGACTGCTCCAAGCTCCTCAAAGGAGACACTAGTCCCAAGCCTTGTAACTCATCCAGGATATTAGGACAACAGTATCCCAGGATAACAGAAGGTGGGTCATACCAGTATTCTAGGGTCTCAGTTGATCTTGACTGCCAAGATCTCAGACACACACAGAATATCAGGTTCACAGGAGCCCGATAATCAAAGGATCACAGTGAAAGCAGGACTCAGAGGAGTCCAGAATCAACTGGGATTTTAAGAAGTTTAAGAAACCAGGGTTACTGACATCACCAGAAGCAAATTCTCCCAACATGGCAAGTCCTGGATACACTATCACACCTGAAAAGGAAGACATGGATCAAAAGTCACTTGTTATGATGAAGATGGAGGACTTTAATAAGGAAATACAGGAAAACACAGATAAAAAACTAGAAGCATTTAAAGAGGAAATACAAAATCCCTTAGAGAGTATCAGGAAAACAATAACAAACAGGAGATGGAATTGAACAAAACAATCCAGGACCTAAAAATGGAACTAGAAACAATAAAGAAAACACAAAAGGAGATAAACCTGGAGATAGAAACCATAGGAAAGAAATCAGAAACAAAAGATACAAGCATCAGCAACAGAATACAAGAAATGGAAAAGAGAATCTCAGCTGCAGAAGATTCCATAGGGATCATGGACACAACGATCAAAGAAAACACAAAATGCAAAAAGATCCTAACTCAAAATATCCAGGAAATCCAGGATACAATGAGAACACCAAACCTACGGATAATAGGAGTAGATGAGAATAAAGATTCTCAACTTAAAGGGCCAGCAAATAACATCAAGAAAATTATAGAAGAAAACTTTCCATAACTAAAGAAAGAGATACCCATGAACATACAAGAAGCCTACAGAACTCCAAATAGGCTGGACCAGAAAAGAAATTCCTCCCTACACATAATAACCAGAACAACAAATGCACTAAATAAAGACAGAACATTAAAAGCAGTAAGAGAAAAAGGTAAAGTAACATATAATGGCAGGGCTATTAGAATTACTCCAGACTTTTCACCAGAGACTATGAAAGCCAGAAGATCCTGGACAGATGTTATACAGACACTAAGAGAACACAAATGCCAGCCCAGGTTACTATACTCAGCAAAACTCTCAATTAACATAGATGGAGAAACCAAAGTATTCCATGACAAAATAAAATTCACACAATATTTTTCCATGAATCTAGCCCTTCAAAGGATAATAACAGAAAAGCACCAATACAAAGACAGAAACTACACCCTAGAAAAAGCAGAAATGTAATCCTTCAACAAACCTAAAAGAAGACAGCCACAATAACAGAATCCCAACTCTAACAACAAAAATGACAGGAAGCAACAATTACTTTTCCTTAATATGTCTTAATATCAATGGACTTAATTCTCAATAAAAAGACATAGATTAACAGACTGGCTACACAAACAGGACCCAATATTTTGCTACTTACAGGAAACACACCTCAGGGAAAAAGAGAGACACTACCTCAGAGTGAAAGGCTGGAAAACAATTTTCCAAGCAAACAGTCTGAAGAAACAAGCTGGAGTAGCCATTCTAATATCGAATAAAATTGAGTTTGAACCCAATGTTATCAAAAAAGACAATGAGGGGCACTTCATACTCATCAAAGTAAAATCTTCCAAGAAGAATTCTCAATTCTGAATATCTATGCTCAGAATGCAAGGGCAGTCACATTCATTAAAGAAACTTTAATAAAGCTCAAAGCACACATTGAATTCACACAATAATAGTGGGAGAATTCAACACCCCGCTCTCACCATTGGACAGATCCTGGAAACAGGAACTAAACAGAGACACAGTGAAACTAACAGAAGCTATGAAACAAAAGGATTTAACAGATATCTACAGAACATTTTATCCTAAAACAAAAGGATATACTTTCTTCTCAGCACCTCATGGCACCTTCTCCAAAATTGACCATATGATTGGCCAAAAAACAGTCCTCAACAGATACAAAAATATAGAAATTATCCCATGCCTCCTATCAGATCATCATGGACTGAGGCTGATCTTCAATAACAACATAAATAACAGAATGCCAACATTCACATGGAAACTGAACAAAACTCTAATCAATGAAAACTTGGTCAACGAAGAAATAAAGAAAGAAATTAAAGACTTTCTAGAGTTTATAAAAATGAAGCCACAACATACCCAAACTTATGGGACACAATGAAAGCATTCCTAAGAGGAAAACTCATAGCTCTGATTTCCTCCTAAAAGAAACTGGAGACAGCATACACTAGCAGCTTGACCTCACACCTAAAAGCTCTAGAACAAATGGAAGCAAATTCACCCAAGAGGAGTAGTGGACAGGATATAATCAAACTCAGGAGTGAAATCAACCATGTGGAAACAAAAAGAACTGTAAGATCCATCCAGAAATACTCCTATTTCAAACACGGGCTGTTCGTGCACCCCACGAATCACCGAGACCTATCTTGATGCAAAAAAGCATGAGGATTTTTAATCGGAGCTCCGGGACGACCCATATCCCACGCAGGGGACAGGGGGATCGACCTCGTGGCTGGAAAATCAGGAGCTTTTATAACAATGGGGT
>LR753359.1:919001-991442 GCA_902729485.2 Mus minutoides | reverse complement strand
CAGCAAGAGTCCCCAGGTAGCAGCTATCCCGCAGGGGGTTTTCCTGAGTCAGTGGAGGCCAAGCCAAATGGCCCATTACTCTCTTTGCATACCTTTTTATCTCTATAACCGGTCAACAACTTTGTTTACTTGCCTGTACCTGCCTCAGGTTTTCTGCTGTTTAAACCATAGGCCTCGTATATTATTTTCTTTCAGAACCATCCAAAGAATCAATCAAACCAGGAGTGGGTTCTTTGAGAAAGTCAACAAGATAGATAAGCCCTTAGCCAGACTCACTAGAGGGCACAAAGACAGCATCCCAATTAACAAAATCAGAAATGAAAAGGGAGACATAACAACAAATCCTGAGGAAATCCAAAACACCATCAGATCCTTCTACAAAAGACTGTATTCAAAAAATTTGCAAAATCTGGAAGAAATAGACAAAATTCTAGACAGATACCAAGTACCAAAATTAAATTAGAATAAGATTAATGACCTAAATAGTCCTATATCTCCTAAAGAAATAGAAGCAATCATTAATAGTCTCCCAACCAAAAAAAGCCCAGGACCAGATGGGTTTAGTGCAGAGTTCTATCAGGCCTTCAAAGAAGACCTAATTCCAGTTCTTCTCAAAATATTCAACAAAATAGAAAGTGAAGGTACCCTACCCAAATCATTCTATGAAGCCACAATTACTCTGATACCTAAACCACATAAAGACAAAACAAAGATCTAGAACTTCAGAACAATTACCCTTGTGAATATCGATGCAAAAATACCCAATAAAATTCTGGGTAACTGAATCCAAGAACACATCAAAACGATCATCCATCATGACCAAGTAGGCTTCATCCCAGGGATGCAGGGATGGTTTAATATAAGGAAATCCACCAATGTAATCCATTATACAAACAAACTCAAAGATAAAAACCACATGATCATCTCTTTAGATGCTGAGAAAGCATTTGACAAAATCTAATACCCATTCATGATAAAAGTCTTGGAAAGATCAGGAATTCAAGGCCCATACCTAAGCATAATAAAAGCAATATACAGCAAAACAGTAGCCAACATCAAACTAAATGGAGAGAAGCTGGAAGCAATCCCACTAAAATCAGGGACTAGACCAGGCTGCCCACTTTCTCCCTACCTATTCAATATAGTAATTGAAGTCCTAGTGAGAGCAATTCGACAACAAAGGAGGTCAAGGGGATACAAATTGGAAAGGAAGAACTCAAAACATCACTATTTGCAGATGATATGATAGTATATATAAGTGACCCTAAAAACTCCACCAGAGAACTCCTAAACCTGATAAACAGCTTCAGTGCAGTAGCTGGATATAAAATTAACTCAAACAAATCAATGGCCTTTCTCTACACAAAGGATAATTGGGCTGAGAAAGAAATTAGGGAAACAACATCCTTCACAATAGTCACAAACAATATAAAATATCTTGGTGTGACTCTAACTAAGGAAGTGAAAGATCTATATGTTAAGAACTTCAAATCACTGAAGAAAGAAATTGAAGAAGATCTCAGAAGATGGAAAAATCTCCCATGCTCTTGGATTGGCAGGATCAATATAATAAAAATGGCTATATTGACTAAAGCAATCAACAGATTCAATGCAATCCCCATTAAAATTCCAACTCAATTCTTTACAGAGTTAGAAAGGGTAATTTGCCAGTTCATCTGGAATAACAAAAAACCTAGGATAGCAAAAACTCTTCTCAACAATAAAAGAACCTCTGGTGGAATCACCATGCCTGACATCAAGCTGTACTACAGAGCAATTGTAATAAAATCTGCATGGTACTGGTACAGAGACAGAGGTAGATCAATGGAATAGTATTGAAGACCCAGAAATGAATCCACACACTTATGGTCACCTGATTTTCCACAAGGGAGCTGAAACCATCCAGTGGAAAAAAAAGACAGCATTTTCAACAAATGGTGTTGGCACTACTGGTGGTTGTCATGTAGAAGAATGGGAATTTATCTATTCTTATCTTCTTGTACTAAGGTCAAGTCTAAATGGTTTAAGGAACTCCACATAAAACTAGAGACACTGAAACTTATAGAAGAGAAAGTGGGGAAAAGCCTCGAAGATATGGGCACTGGGGAAAAATTCCTGAATAGAACAGCAATGGCTTGTGCTCTAAGATCAAGAATTGACAAATGCGACCTCATAAAGTTGTAAAGCTTCTGTAAGGCAAAAGATATTGTCAGTAAGACAAAAAGACCACCAACAGATTGGGAAAGGATCTTTACCAATCCTAAATCAGATAGGGGACTAATATCAAATATATACAAAGAACTCAAGAAGGTAGACACTAGAAAATCAAATAACCCCATTAAAAAATGGGGCACTGAGCTTTACTAAGAATTCTCACGCGTAACCCCGATGAGATCTTAAAGTCCTGGGGTGTCCCTAGCTGTGTCCGCTGGGCTCAGAGGAAAGATGGCGGGGTGGCGGGTGCTCTGGCTGGGAGAGGCCCAGCCTCCGTGATGTGTGGATATTAGCCCAGAAACCTAGACTACCCAAGATACAATTTACTAAACACATGATACTCAAGAAGAAGAAAGATCAAAATGTGGACACGTCACCCCTTCCTAGAAATAAGAACAAAGCACACATTGAAAGAGTTAAAGGGAGCATTTGTGCAGCTCAATCCAAAGGATGGACCGAACGACTGCGGCTGCCAGGGATCCATCCCACAATCAGTCACCAAACATAGACACTATATCATATGCCAGCAAGATGGTGCTGAAAGGGCCCGGATATAGCAGTCTCGGGGGAAAATATACCAATGCCTGGCAAACATGGAGGTGGAAGCTCACAGTCAGCTATTAGATGGAACACAGGGTTCCCAAGGAAGAAGGAGCTAGAGAAAGTACCCAAGGAGCTGAAGGGGTTTTCAACCCTATAGGTGGAGGAATAACCATGAACTAACTAGTACCCCCTGGGCTCGTGTCTCTAGCTGCATATATAGAAGAGGATGGCCTAGTTGGCCATCAGTGGGAAGAGAGGCCCCTTGGTTATGCAGACTTTATATGCCCCAATACAGGGAAATGCCGGGGCCAAGGGGTGGGAGCGGGTGGATAGGGGAACAGGGCCGGGAGGGGGGAGGATATAGGGAACTTTCTGGATAACACTTGAAATGTAAATGAAGAAAATATCTAATAAAAGTTGAAAAAAAAAAAAAGAATTCTCAACTGAGGAATACCGAATGGCTGAGAAGCACTTGAAAAAATGTTCAACATCCTTAATCATCAGGGAAATGCAGATCAAAACAACCCTGAGATTCCACCTCACACCAGTAAGAATGGCTAAGATCAAAAATTCAGGTGACAACAGATGCTGGCGTGGATGTGAAGAAAAGGGAACACTCCTCCATTGTTGGTGGGAATGCAAGCTGGTTCAACCACTCTGGAAATCAGTCTGGCGGTTCCTCAGAAAAATGGACATAGTACTACAGGAAGATCCTACAATACCTCTACTGGGCATATATCCAGAAGATATTCCATCTGGTAACAAGGACACATGTTCCACTATGTTCATAGCAGCCTTATTCATAATAGCCAGAAACTGGAAAGAACCCAGATGTCCCTCAACAGAGGAATGGATACAAAAAATTTGGTACATTTACACAATGGAGTACTACTCAGCTATTAAAAACAATAAATANACAGTCAGCTATTAGATGGAACACAGGGTTCCCAAGGAAGAAGGAGCTAGAGAAAGTACCCAAGGAGCTGAAGGGGTCTTCAACCCTCTAGGTGGAAGAATAACCATGAACTAACTAGTACCCCCTGAGCTCATGTCTCTAGCTGCATATATAGAAGAGGATGGCCTAGTTGGCCATCAGTGGGAAGAGAGGCCCCTTGTTCATGCAGACTTTATATGCCCCAGTACAGGGGAACGCCAGGGCCAAGATGTGGGAGTGGGTGGGTAGGGGAACAGGGCCGGGAGGGGGGAGGATATAGGGAACTTTCTGGATAACACTTGAAATGTAAATGAAGAAAATATCTAATAAAAGTTGAAAAAAATTGAAAAAAAAAAGAAAGGAAAGGGAAGGAAAGGTGATCAAAGACGTGCAACAGATGCTATCAAGCTGGCTGTCATTATAGAAATTGAAGACATAATTCTACTGGGAAACTCAAGAAGACAGTTTAGACTGTTCACCTTAGATTTAATCTACCAAAGGAATAAGGAAACTGGAGGTTTTTACCAATTGACCTGGGCATTTGACTGAGGACTACAATAACTTTCAAATATTTCTGACCTGCTAGGGCCCGGTCTAAGCTCCAGTATAGGCTCCAGTATAGGCTCCGTCACCATGAAAACAATCAACCCAGAGATGCTCCTCCTCACAGTTAAAAGTTAGACTGGCTTCGTTCTTCTTGAGTTTCATGAAGAACAAAGAACAAAGTTTGGACTTTTCACCCCTTCTTAGAATTAGGAACAAAACACACATGGCAGGAGTTACAGAGATCAAGTGTGGAGTTGAGACAAAAGGATGGACCAACTAGTGACTGTTGAAGCCGGGGATCCATTCCATAATCCGCCACCCAATGTAGACATTATTGCATACACCAGCAAGATTTTGCTGAAAGGGCCCTGATATAGCTTTCTCCTGTGAGGCTATGCCAGTGCCTGGCAAACACAGAAGTGGATGCTCACAGTCAGGTATTGGATAGAACACAGGGTTCCCAATGGAGGAACTAGAGAAAGTAACCAAGGAGCTGAAGGGGTCTGCAGCCCTATAGATGGAACAACAATATAAACTAGCCAGTACTCCCAGTGCTTGTGTCTCTAGCTGCATATGTAGCAGAAGATGGCCTAGTAGGCCATCATTGGGAAGAGAGGCCCCTAGGTCTTGCAAACTTTATATGCACCAGTACAGTGGAACGCCAGGGCCAAGAAGTAGGAGTGGGTGGGTAGGGGAGCAGGGCATGGGAGGGTGGGGGAGGGTATAGTGGACTTTCTGGATAGCATTTGAAATGTAAATTTAAAAAATATATAATAAAAAATGGAAAAAAGATGTAAAAAAGGTTAGACTGGCATACAGTGATGTAGTAATTACTGGAAAATGAAATGAAAGATGGCAGTTTCAGGTGTATCTATAGAATCTGCTCCAGATGACTGAATCTCTATTTATTTTCTTTCTAATTAGAGAGACACATATGTGTTGCAACCATAAACAAAGAATTTTCTTTTAGGTATTATGTGCATTTCATAGGCAGGCAAGATTTTTGAAGAACAAAGATAGTTTATTTCACTTTGTTGTCTCTCCTGATGCGGACCTCCATGGTAAGCATAGTATAGGCACCAAAAATTGTGTTTTAATACTTTAGTAGTGATGGTTTCCATAATTGTATGTTACCTATTTCATGCTCTTTAATGTAGCAGCACTTCATTGAGTTTTCTGCTTCCTTCTGCTTTCATGTTTTTGAAGCAAAGTTGTTTATGAAGGAAGGCTATTTAATACAGCTTTAAGGGTGAATATTAAGAGGTGGAGAGAGACATGTAAGTGAAGGACAGAAGGCCACATCTAGAGTGGGCACACGCTTCTCAAGAAGGTCTCCTGTTTCCTGTTAAGTTTTTCTTTCATTAAAATATTTGAATTACAAATTGATAATCATAAGTAGGAAAATAGTACAATGATTTTTACTTTCAATTTAAGTATCTATCCACCTACCTCTTTTTTTGAGTAAATCATCCTTAATACCTATAATTAGCCTTCCATAACCTTACAAATAAAAACAAAAGTACACACGCTATGATTCTATTTTTTGACAAAATATACTATTATGTATACTTTCTTTTGCCATCTGATGATTTACTAAATGATATGTAAATCATGGGCACTTCCAAATCAAAATATATCTAGCTCAATCTTTTCAAAATAGTTGCAGAATAGTATCTTTTAGATATGGTGTAATTTATTCATTCATTATTTTACTGATGAATGTGAAATTTCTTTTCTGGGTTTTCTTGCCTTTTAAAAAACTGTTTCAGGAAGCATACTATCACAGCATCCATTTATATTCTTCAAAGCAATATTACTATGCCAGAGGGTATTTTGCATTAAGAAATTTCATAGGCGTTGCCAGATTATCTGTCATTTTGTATCAGTACTGAAAGTTTTTATTTTTCTTAACCATTCTTCATTTTATTTATATGAAATGAGATTTGGCAAACTATCATAAATTAAGATTGAACATCCCTAATCCCAAACTCGGGAATCTAAAATGTGAAAGTTGAAAATTTTTCAATAGCTACATGGTACAAGTGGAAAATTCCACACATGGTCTCATGTAATAGGTTGTAATCAAATAGACATTCTAAAAATATTGCATGAAATTATCTTTAATCTGTGTATAAAATGTATGTGAAAAATAACTAATAAACAAGGATGCTTTCTCTTTAGACTTGGGTATAATTTCAGAAGAAAACACAAAAACGTACCTCTCTTCTCAAACATCTCATGTAAGGTAGCTTCAACCTGTAGATGACTTATAAAGAAACAGGCCTGGTACTTCTAAAGCCCATTTAGATATAATATAATTGCTAGTGAGAAGCTTTCACTATACAGCAACTGCAGTGGGTTTCTGTGTGTTTTAAAGGAGAATGGTGTACCTTAATCAGGAACCATTATTTCCTCCAAGCAGGTAGTACTGTGCAGCTTAAGGAAGGCAAAGTATTTTCTACATCTTTCTAAATTAACACAGAGAAGCTATTGCAGTCAAGAATCTGTATACAGAGCCGGGCACGGTGACGCATGCCTTTAATCCCAGCACTCGGGAGGCAGAGGCAGGCAGATTTCTGAGTTCGAGGCCAGCCTGGTCTACAAAGTGAGTTCCAGGACAGCCAGGGCTACACAGAGAAACCCTGTCTCGAAAAACCAAAAAAAAAAAAAAAAAAGAATCTGTATACAGAAATGTATAGTTTACTGCAAACAAACATTGTTGATACTAAAAGAAATAACTTAAAATAATAAGTAAAAGTATGTTTGAAAAGTCAGTTGTGGAGAACAATGTCTGTGAAACAAGATTTATAAAAGTGAAAATAACATCTAGCTTTCCTCTTCATTTGTACCTATTGGCTGGCAAAGTGTAGACAAATATATGTTTGATTTGGTCTGAATTTTTAAATTAATCCCAAACCTCACATCACTTTGAATAAACTCACTTCAACTCATTTCTTTAAAACTAAACATAACACTTGTCCTATTTAGAATTTCTATCGCTATGAAGAGACACCATGACCAAGGTCATGATTGTTGTAAAGGGTAACATTTAACTAGTGCTGGTTTAAAGTTTCAGAAGGTTAGTCTATTATCATCATGGCAGAAAGTACAACAGCTTGGAGGCAAACATGGTACTGGAGACTGAACTGAAAGTGCTACATTTTGATCTGAAGGCAGCCAAAAACAAACAAACAAACAAACAAACAAGCAAACTGAGATTCTACATTGGATATAGTTTGAGCATAGGAGATCTCAAAGTCCACCCCGACAGTGACACACACCCTCCAACAAGGCCATTCCTCCTAATTCCAACCACGCCACACCTCCTAATAGTATATCACTTCCTAAAGGTCAAGCATTCAAACACGTGTCTATGGGTACCAAACCCTATTCAAATCACCATAATGCTCAAGATTTAATTTCTATGAATATCAATAGCATGATTTTAACAATATCAAATACATTATTTTTATTGTTGCTATTTTTTATGCTGCAAAAACATGTTGACATAGAAAAGTATAGTGTCATGCTTAAACATCTTTTTTTAAACACATTTTT
This sequence comes from Mus minutoides, assembly GCA_902729485.2. Lineage (NCBI taxonomy): Eukaryota > Metazoa > Chordata > Mammalia > Rodentia > Muridae > Mus > Mus minutoides. The sequence goes on along the minus strand of LR753359.1, from coordinate 983,647 downwards.
ATTAGATTTTTTTTTCTTTTTTATTATATAATTTTTCACTCTATTAATGTGTTACTTTATTGACTTTTTGATAGATTTTTCACTTTATTTTAGTTTTCTGATGTATATCATTCTTTTATTTGGAAGAAATAATATTTGTGAAAAGGCAAATTCTAAACCTGAGCTCCTATTATGGACCCATTATTTAACAGGTAGTATTGTTTTTACATTATTCCTGTGTAAGTTCCCCTATATATTAATTAATAAGTTTTACTTGGTGTAGTGGCTATTCCTGGTTGTCAACTTGACTATATCTGGAATGAAGTACAATCTAGAATTGGAAGGCTCACCAGTGACCCTAATCTGGAGGCTGGGAGATAGAAGTTTCTGACCTGGATCTTGGTATGGAGATCTTGAGGCATAGTGGCTATGGATTCCAGAAGATTAAGACAGGGAGATCTCCGAGTTCAAGGTCATCTGGGATTAAAGGTGTCACACTTTTAATCTGGGCTACACCTTCTGCTAGAGACCATATAAGGACATTGGAAGAAGGAAGGCTCTCTATCCTTCGCTTATTTGTCATGTGGGACTGAGCAACTGCTAGATCCTTGGACTTCCATTCAAAGCTGCTACTGACCATTGTTGGGAGTTGGACTACAGACTGTAAGTCATCAACAAATTCCTTTACTATATATAGACTACCCATAAGTTCTGTGACTCTAAAGAACCCCAACTAATACACTTGGTTTCCAATTCGGGAGAAAAATGAAACATTTAGTGGAGAGGAGAGGTGTATGTATTTTATGTACTAGCCTCACTTTGGCAATTTTTCCAATTTTCTAAAAAAGTTCATTTTCAAAACATTCATGCTCTATCATTTGACAGCTTGTTGCTTCTGGTGTTCAGCTAATGTATGTACATTTAGAAAGCTCCAAATCTGAATTTAGACAGATGCAACTCTTCAATTACCTGCTGGTGTCAAGTATTGACTTTTATTGTTGATAGCTTTAATATTACCATTTGTGTTTTTATGACTTATTTTTTTCACAAGCCATAAAAGAGGAAAATACCGTTTTTATTAATAGATACACTAAATATAAGCCCCAAGACATACTTGATATGACTATTAATCGAATGCTTTTAGTAACATCGAACATTTGGTATCACAGAGAGGTCTCTTCTAAATGCAAAATTTGAGTGGTATAGGAAATCAGTGCAGGTGCTTAGGAGAAAATATATGACTTGAATCTGTAAACAAAACAGAAAGAAAAGTCTTGAAAATATTAGAAACTGTAATAGGCATAGGCCTGAAGATCCCCATTGACCGGTAATAACCTTGAGTTCTACAACTGATAGCAAATGACAAATTGGCCATAATGAGATCATCAAATCCTACAACTCTACAAACAATAAAAATGTGTTACTTTTTTTGAAGATTGTTTGGAGTATGTGTGTGTGTGTGTGTGTGTGTGTGTGTGTGTGTGTGTGTGAGTGTTTATGTCTCTGTCTGTGTTTTTAAGTGTGAGCTGAGGTTGCAGGTAAAAGTATGCAACAGAATATTTGATTGGATATAGAGACATTCAATTAGAGTTTTTTTTTTTTTTTTTCTTCTCAGGAATTTCCAATTTCTTCACCTGTTTGTCTTTCCTCAGCTTGGATCTTGGGTTTCCTGGATTTCTACAGTGGCAGCTGCTTGGGAGAGGGTTTGTTTGACAGGGTTTGTTGAGGGTGATAAACATGTAGTTGTGACAGAAGGAAGATTATCACTCAATGGAATGCTTGGCCAAGCAAATTTCAGAGAATCTTAAGTAAAGGAAGGCCTGAAGCCAGGGCTCCATGTGGCATCTGGTCATTTGACTGTTGGAAATAGGACACTAAATGAATCAAAGAAAAGGAAAGTGGTTTTAACAGGTGACATACAATTCCTTCTACTTTTTCTTTACAACCTTAGCTATTCCCCAATAGCCAGAACTTCTTGACGTATTTGACAATAACACTGCTCAAGATAGATCATTATTTAGCATTTTTAGCAAAGAGTGGGAAGTTTTAGTGTTAGCCTTTATTTGCCTCTATCCAGACAAACTTCAGCGTTTTCAAAGATTACCACAGAGCCTTACTCTACAAATACATCAACAAGGACCAGTGGCTCAATATGATGGCTCATTTGTGATAATATGTTTATATCTACACAGAATCTCTCACAGACTTGAACAGAGGATAGGCTCAAATACTGGTCTTTTCCATTAATCATATCAGTTGTACACATCAGTAGGTGCTCCCTAAATCATATATATAGACAGCTACCAGTTTGACTTAAGCATAAGAATTATTACCATCAATTTCTCTTTCTATGTCTAGTTCACTGTTACAGAGTCAATCCAATATCTTGTATACTGTAGTCAGCATATACTAGCTTCCATCTACTAACTCAGTCTCTCCTACCTCCATGAATCTTGGCTTCTTGCTTTTCCTTGCAATAAGATAGGGATTAAGACAGACTCACCTAGACTACCCAAGATACAATTTACTAAACACATGATACTCAAGAAGAAGGAAGATCAAACTGTGGACACATCACCCCTTCCTAGAAATAAGAACAATGCACACATTGAAAGAGTTAAAGGGAGCATTTGTGCAGCTCAATCCAAAGGATGGACCCAACGACTGCGGCTGCCAGGGATCCATCCCACAATCAGTCACCAAACATAGACACTATATCATATGCCAACAAGATGGTGCTGAAAGGTCCCGGATATAGCGGTCTCGGGGGAAAATATACCAATCCCTGGCNTTAAGAACAATGCACACATTGAAAGAGTTAAAGGGAGCATTTGTGCAGCTCAATCCAAAGGATGGACCCAACGACTGCGGCTGCCAGGGATCCATCCCACAATCAGTCACCAAACATAGACACTATATCATATGCCAGCAAGATGGTGCTGAAAGGGCCCGGATATAGCGGTCTCGGGGGAAAATATACCAATCCCTGGGAAACATGGAAGTGGAGGCTCAGGGTCAGCTTTTAGATGGAACACAGGGTTCCCAAGGAAGAAGTAGCTAGAGAAAGTTCCCAAGGAGCTAAAGGGGTCTTCAACCCTATAGGTGGAAGAATAACCAGGAACTAACTGGTACCCCCTGGGCTCGTGTCTCTAGCTGCATATATAGAAGAGGAGGGCCTAGTTGGCCATCAGTGGGAAGAGAGGCCCCTTGGTTACGCAGACTTTATATGCCCCAATACAGGGGAACGCCGGGGCCAGGGGGTGGGAGCGGGTGGGTAGGGTAGCAGGGCCGGGAGGGGGGAGGATATAGGGAACTTCCTGGATAACACTTGAAATGTAAATGAAGAACATATCTAATAAAAGTTGAAAGAAAAAAAAAAAGAAATAATATGAACAAAAATCTCTTTGTAGCCAAGTTTATTTAGAATGTAGTGGTTAAAGTGAAGTGTTAAATTAAGTTTGGATTAAACAATTCAGAAATGATAAATAACCACAAGTCTGTGCTATAATACTAAGCTCAGCAACTTATTTTAAGGTAAAAATTCTCAGTGTTATTGGCAACCACAAATATACATTGATTGGGTTTCTTGAATATCACAAACCCCACAAACATGACTTTGGAATATACTTGTCATGATAGGATGACTTTTGAAAAAAAATAGAATAGAGATAAAGATACTACCTCTTAAATAATATTGTGAATATTTCTAAACTTTAAATAGCTTTTCTGGCTAGTGTGAGTAAAATCTGAAATTCTGTGACATGGACATAAAAATGATGTATGTAAAGTGAATAAATAATTAATAAAAAACAACATTACTGAAATTTAAAAAAAAAAAAAAAAAAAAAAGACAGACTCACACTATCCCTGTGGTTAACAAAGCCCTGGATGGCTTCCTGCCATAGTAAAAGAGCTCCCATACAAAGCTCTGACTATTAAGGACAGACTACATGTCTACACACTGGATAGGCTAGGCTCATAGAGGGCATGTTTTTTTCAGTTTCCTAGGAGCCCCAAGAAACCCAGCCCAGAGGGACAAGTAAGATATTCTCTTGACCAATAAGAGAATGAGTAGACATGAGATGGAGCCTGTTGCCACAAGCCTGGAATTATAGCTACTTGGAAAACTTAGACAGAAAGAACACAAGTTCAAGACCTTTCAATGCTTCAGAATGGGTTCATGACAAGCCCAGGCAACCTAGTGATTCTATGTCCTGAAGTAACAATTTGAATAAGAGCTAAAGATGTAGCTCAAAAGTAGATTACCTGCTTAGATAAATATAAGTGTATATATTTCTCTTAGAGTAAAATACATCTTATTTTTTTCTATTTTTATTAGATATTTTCTTCATTTACATTTCACATGTTCTCCCAAAAATCCCCTAAACCCTCCCCCATCCCCCACCCTGATCCCCTGCACACCCTACCCACTCCCCCCTATTGGCTCTGGCATTCCCCTGTACTGGGGCATATAAAGTTTGCATGACCAAGAGGCCTCTCTTCCCAGTGATGGCCAACTAGGCCATCTTCTTCTATATATGCAACTAGAGACATGAGCTCTGGGGGTACTAGTTAGTTCATGTTGTTCTTTCACCTATAAAGTTGAAGATCCCTTCAGCTCCTTGGGTACTTTCTCTAGCTTCCTCCTAAGGAACCCTGTGTTCTATCTAATACCTAACTGACAGCATCCACTTCTGTGTTTGCCAGGCACTGGTATAGCCTCCCATGAGACAGCTATATCAGGGCCCTTTCAGCACTATCTTGCTGGCATATGCAATAGTGTCTATGTTTGGTGGCTGATAATAGGATGGATCCCCGGCTGCAGGAGTCACTGGTTGGTCCATCCTTTAGATTCAGCTCCTCACTTGATCTCTGGAACTCCTTCAATGTGTGCTTTGTTCTTAATTCTAGGAAGGGGCGAAGTGTCCACATTTTGATCTTCATACTTCTTGAGTTTCATGTGTTTAGTAAGTTATATCTTGGGTAGTCTAGGTTTCTGGGCAAATATCCACTTATCAGTGAGTACAAGTTATGTGAGTTCTTTTGTGATTGGGTTACCTCACTTAGGATGATACCCTCCAGATCCATCCATTTGCCTAGGAATTTCATATATTCATTGTTTTTAATAGCTGAGTAGTACTCCATTGTGTAAATGTACCACATTTTCTGTATCCATTCCTCTGTTGAGGGAATCTGGGCTCTTTCCAACTTCTGGCTATTATGAATAAGGCTGCTATGAACATGGTGGAACATGTGTCCTTATTACCAGATGGAACATCTTCTGGATATATGCCCAGGAGAGGTATTGCAGGATCTTCCTGTAGTACTATGTCCAATTTTCTGAGGAACCACGAGATTGATTTCCAGAGTGGTTGAACGAGCTTGAATTCCCACCAACAATGGAGGAGTGTTCCCTTTTCTCCACATCCACACCAGCATAACGACAGTGGACTTAAAAACTAGAATCGGTAAGAATGACCACACTCCACCTTAGAGTCCCAACAAAACTAAACGTAAAGGGACTACTAATTTCTACAACTTGTAAAAAAGTACACGAAGAGTCGGTAAGCCATAAGGAGTCAACTCTTAAGAAACAAATTGAGACACGGGGTGAAAAATTACCCCTATAAACTAAAAGAGGTGTCCACCTTCTTGAATGCTTTATATATATTGGATATCAGCCACCTATCTGATTTAGGATTGGTAAAGATCCTTTCCCAATATGTTGGTGGCCCTTTTGTCTTATTGACAGCATCTTTTGCCTTACAGAATCTTTGCAACTTTCTGAGTTCCCATTTGTCAATTCTTGATCTTTCAGCACAAGCCTTAGCTGATCTATTCAGGAATTTTACCCCAGTGCCCATATCTTCGAGGCTTTTCCCCACTTTCTCCTCTATAAGTTTCAGTATCTCTGGTTTTAGGTGGAAATCCTTCAATCACTTAGACTTGACCTTAGTACACAGAGATAAGACTGGATCAATTCCCAGTCTTCTACATGATAACTGCCAGTTGTGCCAGCACCATTTGTTGAAAATACTGTCTTTTTTCCACTGGATAGTTTTAGCTCCCTTGTCAAAGCTCAGGTGTGGATTCATTTCTGGGTCTTCAATCCTATTCCATTGATCTACCTGTCTGTTGCTGTAGCAATACCAAGCAGTTTTTTTTACAGTTGCTCTGTAGTACAACTTGAGGTCAGGCCTGGCATTCCACCCGAGGTTCTTTTATTGTTGAGAAGAGTTTTTGCTAGTCTAGGTTTTTTGTTATTCCAGATGAACTTGCAAATTACTTTTCTAGATCATTGAAGAATTGAGTTGGAATTTTGATGGGGATTGCATTGAATCTGTAGATTGGTTTAGGCAAGATAGCCATTTTTACTATATTGATTCTGCCAATCCATGAGCATGGGAGATTCTTCCATCTTCTGAGATCTTCCTCAATTTCTTTCTTCAGAGACTTGAAGTTCTTAACATACAAATCTTTCACTTCCTTCCTTAGAGTCACACCAAGATATGTTATATTGTTAGCGACTATTGTGAAGGGTGTTGTTTCCCTGATCTCCTTCTTGGCCCATTTATCCTTTGTATAGAGAAAGGCCATTGATTTATTTGAGTTAATTCTATATCCAGGTACTGCAATGAAGCTGTTTATCAGGTTTAGGAGTTCTCTGGTTGAATTTTTGGGGTCACTTATATAAACTATCATATCATCTGCAAATAGCGATAATTTGACTTCTTCCTTTCCAATTTGTATCCCATTGACCTCCTTTTGTTGTCGAATTGCTCTGGCTAAGACTTCAAGACTTCTAGTACTATATTGAATAGGTAGGGAGAAAGTGGGCAGCCTTGCCTAGTCCCTGATTTTAATGGGATTGCTTCCAGTTTCTTTCCATTTAGTTTGATGTTGGCCACTGGTTTGCTGTAGATTGCTTTTATTATGTTTAGGTATGGGCCTTGAATTCCTGATCTTTCCAAGACTTTCATTATAAAGCGGTGTTGGATTTTGTCAAATGCTTTCTCAGCATCTAAGGAGATGATCATGTGGCTTTTATCTTTGAGTTTGTTTATATAGTGTATTACGTTGATGGATTTCCGTATATTAAACCATCCCTGCATTCCTGGGATGAAGCCTACTTGGTCATGATGGATGATCGTTTTGGTGTGTTCTTGGATTTGGTTAGAGAGAATTTTGTTGAGTACTTTTGCTTCGATATTCATAAGGGAAATTGGTCTGAAGTTCTCTATCTTTGTTGTGTCTCTATGAGGTTTTGGTATCAGAGTAGTTGTGGCTTCATAGAATGAATTAGGTAGTGTGCCTTCAGATTCTATTTTGTCGAATAGTTTGAGAAGAACTGTAATTAGGTCTTTCTTGAAGATCTGATAGAACTCTGTACCGAACCCATCTGGTCCTGGGCTTTTTTTTTGGTTGGGAGACTATTAATGACTGCTTCTTTTTCTTTAGGAGATATAGGGCTGTTTAGGTCATTAATCTGATCCAGGTTTAACTTTGGTACTTGGTATCTGTCTAGAAAGTTATCCATTTCCTCTAGATTTTCCAATTTTTTTTAATATAACCTTTTGTAGAAGGATCTAATGGTGATTTGAATTTCCACAGGATCTGTTGTTATATCTCCCTTTTTATTTCTGATTTTGTTAATTAGGATGCTATCCCTGTGCCCTCTAGTGAGTCTGGCCAAGGGTTTATCTATCTTATTGACTTTCTCAAAGAACCCACTCCTGGTTTGATTGATTCTTTGAATAGTTCTTTTTGTTTCCACATGGTTGATTTCACCCCTGATTTTGATTTTTTTTCTGCTGTCTCCTCCTCTTAGGTGAATTTGCTTCCATTTGTTCTAGAGCTTGCAGATGTGCTGCCAAGCTACTGGTGTAAGCTCTCTCCTTTTTTTGGGGGGTGGTGTAGGAACTCAAAGCTATGAGTTTACCTCTCAGGAATGCTTTCATTCTGTCACATCAGTTTGGATATGTTGTGGCTTCATTTTCATTAAACTCTAGAAAGTCTTTAATTTCTTTCTTTATTTCTTCCGTGACCAAGGTATCATTGAGTAGAATGTTGCTCAGTTTCCACGTGAATGATGGTGTTCTGCTACTTATGTTGCTATTGAAGGACAGCCTTTGTCCATGATGATCTAATAGGATGCATGGGACAATTTCAATATTTTTGAATCTGTTGAGACCTGTTTTGTTGCCAATTATGTGGTCAATTTTGGAGAAGGTGCCATAAGGTGCTCAGAAAAATGTATATCCTTTTGCTTTAGGATGAAATATTCGGTAGATATCTGTTAAGTCCATTTGTTTCATAGCCTCTGTTAGTTTGACTGAATCTCTGTTTAGTTTCTGTTTCCAGGATCTGTCCATTGATGAGAGTGGGGTGTTGAAGCCTCCCACTAATATTGTGTGAGATGCAATGTGTGTTTTGAGATTTACTAAGGTTTCTTTAATGAAAGTTTCTGCCCTTGCATTTGGAGCATAGATTTTCAGAATTGAGAGTTCCTCTTGGAAGATATTGCCTTTGATGGGTTCAAAGTGCCCCTCTTTGTCCTTTTTGATAATTTTGGGTTGAAAGTCTATTTTATTCGATATTAGAATGGCTACCCCAGCTTTTTCCTTTGGGCTGTTTGCTTGGAAAATTGTTTTCCAGCCCTTCACTCTGAGGTAGTGTTTATCTTTTTTCCTGAGGTGTGTTTCCTGTAAGCAGCAAAACATTGGGTCCTGTTTGTGTAGCCAGTCTGATAGTCTATGTCTTTTTATCGGGGAACTGAGTCCATTGATATTAAGAGATATTAAGGAAAAGTAATTGTTGCTTCCTGTCATTTTTGTTTTTAGAGTTGGGATTCTGTTCTTGTGGCTGTCTTCTTTTAGGTTTGTTGAAGGATTGCTTTCTTGCTTTTTCTGGGGCAGAATTTCCGTCCTTGTATTGGTGTTTTTCTGTTATTATCTTTTGAATGGCTGGATTCGTGGAAAAATATTGTGTGAATTTGAATTTGTCATGGAATACTTTGGTTTCTCCATCTATGGTAAATGAGAGTTTTGCTGGGTATAATAGCCTGGGCTGGCATTTGTGTTCTCTTAGTGTCTGTATAATATCTGTCCATGATCTTTTGGCTTTCAGAGTCTCTAGTGAGAAGTCTGGAGTAATTCTAATAGGCCTGCCTTTATATGTTACTTGACCTTTTTTCCTTACTGCTTTTAATATCCTGTCTGTATTTAGTGCGTTTGTTGTTCTGATTATTATGTGTCGGGAGGAATTTCTTTTCTGGTCCAGCCTATTTGGAGTTCTGTAGGCTTCTTTTATGTTAATGAGCATCTCATTCTTTTGGTATGGAAAGTTTTCTTCTATAATTTTCTTGAAGATATTTGCTGGCCCTTTAGTTTGAGAGTCTTCATTCTCATCTACTCCTATTATCCTTAAGTTTGGTCTTATCATTGTGTCCTGGATTTCCTCGATATTTTGCATTAGGATCTTTTTGCATTTAGCATTTTCTTTGATTGTTGTGTCTATGCTCCCTATAGAGTCTTCAGTGCCTGAGATTCTCTCTTCAATCTTTTGTATTCTGTCGCTGATGCTTGTATCTATGGTTCCTGCTTTTTTTCCTATGGTTTCTATCTCCAGGTTTGTCTCCTTTTGGGTTTTCTTTATTGTTTCTAATTCCATTTTTAGGTCCTGGATGGTTTTGTTCAATTCCATCACCTGTTTGGTATTCTTTTCCTGTAACTCTCTAAGTTGTTTATCTGTGTTTTCCTGTATTTCCTTCTTATAGTCCTCCATCATCATCATGACAAGTGACTTTAGATCCATGTCTTGCTTTTCCGGTGTTATGTTTTATCTAGGACTTGACATGGTGGGAGAGTTTTGATCTGGTGATGCCAAGTACCCTTGGTTTCTGTTGCTTCTGTTCTTATGTTTGCCTCCTGCCATCTCTGCCCAAGGAGACCCAGCACTGGAGCAGACCAGATGACCTGTTGCCCTGGCCTGGGCCCTTTTCTTTCTCCCAGCTGCCAACTCAAGACCCACGCAATTGGACTGGAACAGATGTTGTGCTCCTCTCCCCAGTGGTCCCAAGATTGCCAGGAGAGTCCTGCTCGGAACCTTGGTGAGTGCACAGCCCCTGGGCCCTGCGCCTGGCACTGGAGTGGTGTGGACTGGAAGGGGTACACTCCCCCTCCCTCTATCTCCCAGGACTGGAACAGATGTTGTGCTCCTCTCACCAGTGGTCGCAAGATCGCCAGGAGAGTCCTGCTGGGAACATGGGCGAGTGCACAGCCCCTGGGCCCTGCGCCTGGAGCTGGAGCGGTGTGGACAGGAAGGGGTCTGCTGTCCCCCTCCATCTTACTTTATTATAATCGCCCAAAGACTCCAGGGTAATCTATTCAACAGGACACCATTAATGTTAGGTATTGTTTATTTGGATACAATCCTATGTCTGGCCAAATTGTAGTCTCTAGGTGGAGAATCTACTACTATTATTCTTCTAAATAGACATAGTAATAAAATTCCCCTGAAATCGTTATATTTATGCCTATACATTACTGCATCTTTCAGTCTTTACCAGAGAAACTTCATTTTGATTAACACAGAGACACAAAGGGAATAGTAAATAAGACAATGGGGCATCAGCTTTGTTTCTTTATTTCTTTTTTTGAAATTTGTATTAGATATTTTCTCTATTTACATTTCAAATGTTTTCCTTTTTCCTGGTTTTCCCTCTGAAAACTCCCTATCCTATCCCCCCTTCCAATGCTTGTATGAGGATGTTCCCTCCACCCACCTACCCACTCCTGTTTCCCCATTCTGGCATTCCCCTACACTGGGACATCAAACCCTCACTGGACCAAGGGGAGTGTCAGCATTCAATTGGACATCTATTTCACACCTCTTCCCCCAAGGGATCATTGTAGAAGAGAGGGCAAAATATTGGAAGATCCAGTAATACTGGAAGTCTGCACTAAAATAATATTTTGTGAACATAGCAGTACTTTTGCCTATATAAACTCAGTGGCTCTGTAACTACATGGACAAAACTTGCAGAATATTAAGCCATCAAAATTCTCAGCACAAATGAGGGAGATACTCAAAGATTTATTGGCAATTGATGGGTACTGGGGTCAGAGTCAGTTTTCTTTGGGGATGAAAGCCTTGAAAGGCTACCCATGGTCCAGTAGATGGTCTCAAACTTGTGCACATACAGGCAGCATTTAAGTGGACTCTGCATTTAAAAAACAAACAAACCCATATGACATTGGGAGAACAGGGGAGAAATTAGAGGGGTGGCAATTCCTTTGAAATATATATATATATATATATATATATATATATATATATATATATATATATATTTACACAGCAATTAAAAACATTGACAAAAACTGAGCTACAGTAAGTTATCCAGTACAACATCATGTGCCAAGGAGTGGAGGGAGGAACATGTCAGGGATGTATGAGTTCTAAACTCCAGAGGACAATAGCCCAGAGGCATAAACAAATTCATGTTGACAAAATACATTCATGTATGTTTGCCACAAGAAGGGCCACTTTTGCCACTCACACAATATTTTAAAAGTCATACTAAGGGGGGGAAGGTAGGAAAAACCTGTTTAAGTTTGTTTTTCATGATAGTTGTGGGCCCTGTGGACACCCTAGGAGTTACTTGACCAAGATGCTGAGAGCTTTATTCAGCTGTATTCAGCTGAGGCCTCTCTAAGGATTCCAAAGGAGCAGTACCCATTGCTCACTCTGACTCTGCATGTTCTCAAGACCAGATAAAGTTCATGGGTATGACTACTTAATTACTGATCTTCTAAAACAAATAACGCAGCAAACATATACATGTTTCCATATATTTCCTAAAATAAGTTTCCAGTTTATAAGCAACTTATACTCATAGTTCTTGGTAAGCAGATTAGAATGATCATGTGTGTCCCAGGAAAAATGTCTCCATAGATCTGTTCATGACACCAGAGACCAAGAGTGCACAAGTGCCCTCTAAATCAAATGAAGGGGAAAGAAGAAAAGCTTTTAAACAAAATCTCTTTGAAATGGAATGGCAAAAATAAATTGAACCTTTGGAAAACTTTGCCAAGCATGAGAATTAAAGTTACATTACTAAAAAATTTATCTATATAATCTTGGCCTTTGAAAAAGAATTAATGGAAAATGGACATAATTATATATATATATATATATATATATATATATATATATATATATATATATATATATATATATATATATATATATATATATATATATATATATATATATGTGTGTGTGTATAAGTGTGTGTATATATATATATATATATATATATATATATATATATATATATATATATATAAAATGAAGGATACATCAGTTTAGATGAAGGTATAGGAACTAATGTACAGCTCAGATTGATTCAATATTAAATGATTTATGTCAGGCAATGTAGAAATTTTCAAATAAGTACTTTAGGAAAAAGTTATTCAAACCCATTCATAAATAATTTTAAATTTGATATGGATCAGTAGACAAAATAAAATTTAATATTGAAAAACTTCATGTTATATACATTAATATAATTGAGAGACTGATACTGGCTTTATCAGAATACATCAAGTGTTCAGTAAAAAGGGATAATAAAAAGAAAGATAAATATCAGGGGCCTAACACAGATTTGGTTTATTCTATTAAAGCTAATCAAAACATTTTAGAAATGGAAAACTTTGATGTGACTTTAAATTAGTCTGATTCATTTAAGATATGAAGATGGAATCAGCCATGTTGGCTTATATTTTTAATACTAAGACTCAGGTATCAGTGGCAGACAGATATTTCATGAGTTCAAAGTCAGCCTGGTCTATATAGTAAGATGTATGATAGATAGGTCTGCATAGGGAGACCCCATCAAATAATAAAGAAAGAAAGAAAGAAAGAAAGAAAGAAAGAAAGAAAGAAAGAAAGAAAGAAAGAATATGAAGATGGACCAATTTCAAAAGGTAACACTACAAAATTCCAGTCATTTAATTTTGATGAATTAAGCAAAATCCTCATAAATATTTTATTATTTTTCCTATAAAATATTGGGTAAGGAAGAAATTTTTACAATGTCATTATAGATAAAAAGTGCATCAGAGAACTTAGTAAACTTGCCTGCTAAAGTCACTACTTTTTAAAACAGAGCGTGAATGTAGGACTTTCTAGATTTAACAGTGTGGTCAGGTAGTATGACTCAGGTCCCATGTCACCCCTAATCTTCTAGGTGCAGAGAGCATCCATCCCATTTATGTGGTCTTGCCACAGAAATGGGTTTTCAGTGTTTCATTTTTGTTCAAATAGTTCTTTATAAATTAATTCTTTTTCCTTCTATGATATTCCCTCTTGATATAAACATGTTTTTTTTTCCTAACAGGAGGAAAGTAGATGCTTGTATTAGTGTATGACTTCCATTTAATAAAGCTGCAAAACAAAATGCAAGTGGAGTGAAATTTTATCTTATTTATTGAATATAACAGCTTTGAGAAAGAATAGGAAAAGTAGTCAAATGAATGACTAAAACTTCCAATAACCATCACTCCCCACAGAATTATGGTTGCTTCTCCTTTGCTCTTCTGCAGAAAGTATTTGCTCTCAATTTAGATATACTCTGTAAGACAGCAAGAATAGGTCACAAAACAGTAAAAGTTAACCTTTAAAAAATATTTATTTACCTTTAACTCTGTATCTGTGTGTGTGTCTGTATATATATATATATGTGTGTGTGCGTGTGTGTGTGTGTGTGTGTGTGTGTGTGTGTGTGTGTGTGTGTGTGTGTGTGTTTGCTTGCCTGCACGGATGTATGTACAATATACACATGTCTGGTACCTGTGGAGTTCAGAAGAGGATAGGATGTAAGTCTCTGGAACTGTAGTTATAGCTTGTTGTGAGCCACTGTGTGATTGTTGGTAATCAAATCTGAGGGTGCTTTATGACCAGCAGGTGCTCTTAAAGCCTGTACTGTCTCTTCAGCTCCAAGATCTTTAAATAAATATGGGAGCTGATGGTAAACTACCAGCCCAGGATGCACATGAACCTAGGTTCTTCATATGCAGTACCAAAGACACAAAAATCCAAACCAAACAAACTTTCTAAAAAGTGTAAGTTTTCTTAATATTTGGAAGCTGTGGGTTCTGTTTTTAAATAGTTTTATATGTTCAGTTCAAGGAATGATTTTTGGACTATAGAGTATTTTTTTAAAGGAAATAAAAAAATTCTTAAAAATGTCACCATCAGTGTAAATTCAGTTCCAAGCTTGAGGGTTTAATTGAGTTTGAATTTTAGCTCTGTCACATAAAGGCTATGGGAGCTTGGGGAAGTTGTTCAGCTTCTCTATTTCTTTTCTCTTTTATTTTTTTATCTCACTATAAGGATTGAGATTATGTATTATATGTGCATTTGGTGTAATTGTTTATTATAAGTTTTATTTTATTTTATGTTCTTGTTTGTTTTGTCTGTATGCATGTCTTTGCACTACAAGCATACTTTATCTCCATAGATGTTAAAAGAAGGCATTGGATCCCTTCAAAGTAGATCTACAGACAGTTGTGAGTCATGTGGTTGCTGAGAATTGAACCTTGGTCTTCTGGAAGAGCAGGCAATGCTCTTAACACATTCTCATTTCTTTAGCCCCTTTTTATTATTGATTTTCATGTGAAATGTGATAAATTTATGATCTTAAAAGGAGTATGTTTCAGTTTATATATTTTAGACTTATAAAATGGTATATTAATTTTAGGAAGTAAAAGGCGTTTTAAAATGTGAATTTATGATTTTTACATTTTTACTTTACAATCTGTTTTCTGTCATTCACCTTCCACATGATGAGAGAGGGTGGGGAGAGGGGAGGGGAGGAAAGATGGGGAGGAGACAAAATAAAAATTATATTTTTCCTATCTTTATAATTCTTGAAAAGCTGACATCTTCATCAGCTACATAAAATGAATGTATAACTCATACCAATTCAGGAGAACATTAGACTGAAAATTTTCCCCTTTGGTAAAACTGACATGGGCAACTTGTGTAGCATATGGAGATCTTACGCTTGGAGGAGGCATCAGATGCTCTGGCCTGTGATTCCCAGCAGTGATTCTCAATGGAACCAAACAGCAGTACATGGTTCCAGCAGGAATTTCTGCCCGGCTGGCTGGTTGCGGAAATGAAGGCACAGGCTGCCAACCTTTCTCCCATGCTTAGCTCGTCTCCTAGCATTAGAGAGTAAGCAACACTGATGAAAATTTTTGAAGATGTCCACATTGTAGTTGAAGAAGGCTGCAGTCAGCCTCTGCAATCCTCTTTCCTTCCACTCCAAGGCTTCCCATTGTGTAACTGTTTTGCTGTTCAAATTGGGAATGGACTCTTAGCAGGAGGACTAGGATGTTCAGTCCATTCTGAACTTTATAGTGCATTCCAGGCCAACCAAGTATATATATATATATATATATATATATATATATATATATATATATATATATATATATATATTCTGTCTCAAAAATAAATTATATGTTTGTAAATCAAATGCAGGTTTGTCATTTTTACTTTTAATGGCATAGTAAATAGTGCAAGCTTAAATAATAAGCTTAAACATTCTATAAATAACTAAGATATTAATAAGCTTTCTATAATTCCTTTGGCAGAAAATTATTGTAGTCTTACACGATTAGACAAAGAGCATGAGAAATTATTTAATCATAGGCTTCACAATGTTTATCAGTAAAATCACTGAAGGAGCTGCATAATACCTACATATTCTCTTGTGGTTAAAAAGCCATTGTCCAAATTAGTTGCTGAAAAAAGAGACTAGATAATAAGAACTACAGAAGCATTAATATTTTGATCTGACTAAAAGTTAACTGAAAGAATGCTCTCCAAAATTACAATTATCTTTCAATAACCACAGAAGCTTCCAAACAGAACACAAAATGGGAATCACAGAATCCATCAGCTGCTCTAATAGCAGCTTATTTGGATATGGTGATTTACACTTTGAAATAAAACCTCACAGATGTTTTCTTAATATAATAAACTTTTTAAGTAGGTGGACATGCATCACTATTACTGTTTTTGGATGAAAATACTGAAATCTAAAGAGATTATGTAACATGAAAATATCAGAGTTATAATTCTGTTTTCTTGTGTTTAGTTCCCATCTTTTCTTCTCCTTTCCTTTCCTTTCCTTTCCTTTCCTTTCCTTTCCTTTCCTTTCCTTTCCTTTCCTTTCCTTTCCTTTCCTTTCCTTTCCTTTCCTTTCCTTTCCTTTCCTTTCCTTTCCTTTCCTTTCCTTTCCTTCCCTTCCCTTCCCTTCCCTTCCCTTCCCTTCCCTTCCCTTCCCTTCCCTTCCGTTCCCATTCCTTTTCACTCTGCTGTCCATAGATGATAATATTAATCTTATGATGGCCATCATAATTTGCATGCAAGAATGTGTATATGTGTGTGTGTGTGTGTGTGTGTGTGTGTGTGTGTGTGTGTGCGCGCACGCATGCATGCTTGCATATGTGCGTGTGTGCTTGACAAAGAAAGAGGAAAGAAAGAATTATTTTGGTGCTAAAATTATATTTATATTATATTAATCTGTTGAATTTGAAGTCACAAGTGAAGCACAATTCTTGCTATTTATACCTTCTATGTTTTGCTCTTGTTACTGGCTATATATTTGCTTGAACCAAAAGAATATTGTGGCAATGATGCTGTGCTGGTTTGGAGCCTAAGGCCTAGTATCAATATCTCTGGGCTCTTGAACAACTAAGATAATATAAAAGGGATGTAACCTTTCTGCTGAGAAGGCCACCTGGATAGAGACATCATGTAGAAGGGGCACTTTAAAATGGAGAGGCTATAAGACTTCAATGAAGAAAAAAAGCACTCTAATCCCAGAATCCTTACCAGAGCCAGCATAATCAACCTGTCTGCTGAGTGTTGTTGACACATTAGAGACCCTAAAGAAGACCAACAAAACTCCTGAGTACAGTTTAGGTGTCATGGCTGTGTGAAAATGAGGAGTTAAGTGATGTTAAGGTACTAAGTTCTGTAGTCGTTTGCCACATAACAACAGACAACTCAAATATTCAGGCAATGAGCTTCATTATTCTTGTCAAGGACATAGTCATTAAATGAATGACTGTTCCCCAATCCTACAGCTC
Source organism: Mus minutoides (assembly GCA_902729485.2). Classification (NCBI taxonomy): domain Eukaryota; kingdom Metazoa; phylum Chordata; class Mammalia; order Rodentia; family Muridae; genus Mus; species Mus minutoides. The sequence goes on along the minus strand of LR753359.1, from coordinate 966,500 downwards.
AAAATCCTAATGACATCTTCAGTGGCTCTACTACATCATCAGGAAGAAAAGAAAATGACTGTTATGAAAAACTAAAGAGTTCATGAAATTGACTGATTTCTTGTGCAATCAAAGCAATAATGTTATTAATTGTTTGAGCCAAAGATCCAGGCACAATGTGGCAGCTTATATAGGAAATGACACTCCATCAACTTACAGTTTCATTTTGCATCCCTGAATGCATTTCCAACCTATGGCATCTGTTGTGTATGTATGTGGGTGCTTTCTGTTCTGGGAATGTCAACTGGGAGAAGATAATAGCAGCTTGGCCATGAAACTGAAGGTTTCTTGATTAGCACATTTTCAGCACTCTCTTAATTAGGGAAATTGATGAGACTGGCAGAAAGACTGAGGAAAAACTGTCAAAATATCTAAGATGGTACTGATGATGCTGGTGGAACTTTAGGAGCTCTGAGGTAAATGCAGGCAAGGTACAGCATACTTAGACACATGCTGTCTCTAGAGCATTTATATATGCTGATTTTTTTTTCTTTTTCCAGTATTTTATTAAGTATTTTCTTCATTTACATTTCAAATGATATCCTGAAAATCCACTATACCATCCCCAGCCCCTGCTCCCTTATCCATCCATTCCCATTTATTGGCCCTGGTGTTAGCCTGTATTGGGGCATGTAAAGATTGCAAGACCAAGGGGCCTCTCTTCCCAATCATGGCCAACTAGGCCATCTTCTGCTACATATGCAGCTAGAGACATGAGCTCTGGGGATACTGGTTAGTTCATACTGTATTTCTACCTATAGTGTTGCAGACCCCTTCAGCTCCTTGAATACTTTCTCTAGCTCCTCCTTTGGGGTCCCTGTGTTCCATCCAATAGCTCACTGTGAGTATCCACTTCTGTGTTTACCAGGCACTGGCATAGCTTCACATGAGACAGCTATATCAGGGTCCTTTCAGCAAAATCTTGCTGGCATATGCAATAGTGTCTGCGTTTGGTGGCTGATTATGGAATGGATCCCCGGCTTCAGTAGTCACTGGTTGGTCCATCCTTTTGTCTCAGCTCCACACTTGATCTCTGTAACTCCTTCCGTGGGTGTTTTGTTCCCAATTCTAAGGAGAGGCCAAGTGTCCACACTTTGGTCTTTGTTCTTCTTGAGTTTCATGTGTTTTGCAAATTATATCTTGGGTATTCTAAGTTTCTGGGCTAATATTCACTTATCAGTGAGTGCATATCATGTGAGTTCTTTTGTAATTGGGTTACCTCACTCAGGATGATACCTTCCAGATCCATCCACTTGCCTAGGAATTTCATAAATTCATTGTTTTTAGTAGCTGAGTAGTACTCCATTGTGTAAATGTACCACATTTTCTGTACCCATTCCTCTGTTGAGGAACATCTGTATTCTTTCCAGCTTCTGGCTATTATAAATAAGGCTGATATGAACATAGTGGAACATGAGTTCTTATTACCAGTTGGAACATCTTCTGGATGTATGTCCAGGAGAGGTATTGCTGGATCATCTGGTAGTACTATGTCCAATTTTATGAGGAACCACCAGACTGATTTCCAGAGTGGTTGTACAAGTTTACAATCCTAACAGCAATGGAGGGGTGTTCCTCTTTCTCCACATCCTCGCCAGCATCTGCTGTCACATGGATTTTTGATTCTAGCCATTCTCACTGGTGTGGGGTGGAATCTCAGGGTTGTTTTGACTTGCATTTCCCTGATGATTAAGGATGTTGAACATTTTTTCAGGTGCTTCTCAGCCATTCAATAATCCTCAGTTGAGAATTTTTTGTTGAGCTCTGTGCCCCAAATTTTAGTGGGATTATTTGATTTTCTGGACTCCACCTTCTTGAGTTCTTTATATATATTGGATATTAGTCCCCTCTCTGATTTAGGATTGGTAAAGATTCTTTCCCAGTATGTTGGTGGCCTTTTTGTCTTATTGACAGTGTGTTTTGCCTTACAGAAGCTTTGCAATTTTATGAGGTCCATTTGTCAATTCTCAGTCTTACAGCACAAGCCATTGCTGTTCTATTCAGAAATTTTTCCCATCTGCTTATATCTTCGAGGCTTTTTCTCACTTTCTCCTCTATATGCTTCAGTGTCTCTGGTTTTATGTTGAGTTCCTTGATCCACTTAGACTTGACCTTAGTACAAGGAGATAAGAATGGATCAATTCACATTCTTCTACATGATAACTGCCAGTTGTGCCAGCACCATTTGTTGAAAATGCTGTCTTTTTAAATACAGAAGTGTATGCTCACAATCATCTATAGGGCAGAACACAGTGTCCCCAATGTAGGAGCTAGAGAGAGTACCCAAGAGCTGTAGGGGTCTGCAACCCTATAGATGGAACAACAATGTGAACTAATCAGAACCCCCAGAGCTCATGTCTCTAGCTGCATATGTATTAGAAGATGGCCTAGTTGGCCATTATTGGGGAAGAAAGGCCCTTTCTCTAGCAATGTTTATATACCCCAGTACAGGGGAATCCCAGGGCCAAGTAGTGGGAGTGGGTGTGTAGGGGAGCAGGGCGGGGGGAGGGTATAGGGGACTTAGGGTATAACACTTGAAATGTAAATGAAGAAAATATCTAATAAAAAAATATCAAAAACAAAAGAAAATGCTGTCTTTTTTGCACTGGATTGTTTTAGCTCCCTTGTCAAAGATCGAGTGACCAAAGGTGTGTGGGTTCAAATCTGGGTCTTCAATTCTATTCCATTGGTCTACCTGTCTGTGGCTATACCAGTTGCTGAATTAATTTTAACCAGCATCTTGTTTATTGTTTTTTTTTTTTTTTTCTGAGAAGGGGGTCATTATTTATTTATTTTTCCTCTGAAAATCATTTAAAACATTAAAATATTCCCTCAATGTATGACTTTAAAGAAAGAACTTCAGTATAAGTTCATTTAAGCCTTAATCGAAAATATTATTATGACTTATGTAATAGAAGGACATGGTGAATAGCTTCTCCATGGATAGAAAAAATCAAATTGAGCCAAATTTATAAAAAAGCAGGTTTATTGGTGGCAGCTCTGGAGTGGTTTTTCCAACCTCATAAGAGCAGGTGAGTGAAGTTGTAAGACTAGGCTACGGTATGAACTTCTTAAAGAAGAGTAGGGGCTACATGAGTTGTGATTTGATAGTAGGGTCCTGGGGTTATAGCCTTATTTGTTGAGTTTAGGGCCCTATTGATGGGTTCAGTAGTAACTTTGGAATCCAGAACTAGGAGCTGGCTTTGTCCATTGTTTTATGGGGACAGAAGCCAGGACAGAAGACAAGAGTGGAGACCTCTTAACTCAGGCCATCTTACTTTTGTCCCCAAACCTCCAGCCTAACACATGGCTTAGAGGCACTGAAAAACCTCATCTAGTGGGATAGAGGTGGGATACAGCTTTTCCTTTTTCCAGCTTTTGTTCTATCCTTCTGGTCTTGCTTTCTAGTAAGTTCTGTTAAGTTTTTGTTTGTTTGTTTGATTTGTTGGTTAGTTGGTTTCTTTCTTATTGTTTGCTTGGTTGATTGATTTTGTTGTTGTTGTTTCTTAGTTTTGTTTTGTTTTTGAAGCAGATGGTGTTTGTTAAGAAGCTAGAAGATGGCCAAGAAAAGCAAACATGCATTCCCTGCCCTCATGGGGCTCAGATTTTAGTTAAGGAAGCAGTAACATGGGGCTCATCATTATTATCATAGGTAAAGATGTTAATAATGAAATCAATCTCTACTTCTGAATTTAAAAAAAAAAGAAATAAAAACGAAAGGAGACATGATTGTTCTCAGGTATGGTAGAGGAGAAGGTTTACTATGGTTGGGTGGGAGAGCATAAGGAGAGTCCAGAGTGGACATGACTAGTCTGAGCTGGGACATGTAGAGAGAGGGAATGGAAAAGGAAGGGGGAGAACCAGGTTAAATATCCAGGAGGCCCAAAGATACAATGAGAGAGTGGGTAACCAAAATGGTTGGATTATATAGGGAAGAGCAGCTCAGCCAGGCCTCTGGACTGGAGAGTTCAGGGGAAGGGGAAAGTGGAAAGGACGGAGCATTCCAGCCATGAGGACGTTGTAACAGGTTGGGGCTAAAGGATGGAGGGGAAACTTGGCAGTCAGTATCAGCTTTCCAGTATTAAATAGGACCCTCAGCCATTTGTCCAATGTTTGAAACCTAACCATTTCAGTTTGAAGAGATGGAAGCAGATTAAATATTTATACACATTGCTTCTTTTCCCCCTCAACTTATTATTATGTATCAATATTTTCCCTCTTTCAACCTCTTTTCATTTGCCCAAAATGCCTCCAATCTTAATATTCATCAACTGTTCTATCACAGTTTATATTATATAGTCCCTTCTAGCTAAAATACAATTTCATGGATATTTACAAAATTTTCTAAAAGCTAAATTTAGGGTGTGAAGTTACATTTCTATGTTTTAGATATATAAATTGATTGGAAGATGTCAACACAGTAGGTTTAAAAGTTGAGGGGTGGGTCTGAAGTGATAGCTCAGAGGTTAAGAGTGCAGACGAATGTTTGGCTCCTAGGACTAATAGCTGCTCATAACCTCCTGTAACAGGCTCTATGAGGATTTGAGACCTCTATCCTCATCAGGCAGCTGCATTCACATGCACTTATACATACACAGACATGATTAAAAGTAAAATAAATCTGCAACATCCCTCTCCTTTCCTAATTAGAGGCCACTCGTTTTCCCATATCTCCCATCAGATCACATGGACTGCTATTCTGTGCTTATTCCCACCTCCTACAATGCTCTCTTTTCATTTTTACAACTATAGAAAACATGGTCATGAATTTGAGAGAGTTAAGTGGAGGGCTTTGAATGGGAGGGTTTGGAGGAGAAAAGAAAAGGTGAAAATTAACTAATTATGTTATAATCTTAAAAAATAAAAATGAATATACAGAAGTCAAAATGTTAAGTGAGGAGAAGTTTATATGAGAGTTTGGAGGGAGGAGAGAGAAGGAAGAAATGTAATTAAACTGCATCTCAGAAACAACCAATTCAAAATATAACATAATCATATATTTTGTCAGAAAGATAAATCTGCTATATTTTTTATTTTAATCAGAAGATATAGAGGGTAATTGTGAATGAATGGAGGATTTCTACAAGAAATAAAGACAGAAAAGAAAAAATGAAGGAAGGTAGGAAGAAAAAGAAGGAAGGAAGGAAGGAAGGAAGGAAGGAAGGAAGGAAGGAAGGAAGGAAGAAGAGTAATGAAGTGTGCACTGAGAAAAACTCAATCTTGTGAAGAAGGGGCGTGACAGTGCTGGGAAGGGGCATGGCAGTGCTGGGAAACCATGAGGAAGACATCAACCCCTCATTCTACTTTCTGTTTTCAACTGGGTATCAGTGGGTCCAGCTAGATGGCTCAGCCTCCAAGTCTTTTGACCATAAACTGATTTCCACAACTTATGGTAGAAAGAGAGCAGACTCTATAAAGGCGTCCTCTGATCTCCATATGTGCTGTACCTATGTGGGCAAATACACACACACACACACACACACACACACACACACACACACACACTCCACACAAATAAAAACGTTGATGAAGAAAATTGTTGTAAAATGGATGTTAAACCAATGGCTTGTGCTGTAAGATCAAGAATCAACAAATGGGAACTCATAAAATTGCAAAGCTTCTGTAAGGCAAAGGACACTGTCAATAAGACAAAATTAGGAAAAGATCTTTACCAATCCTAAACCGATAGGGTACTAACATGCAATATATATAAAAAAATCAAGAAGTTAGAGTCCAGAAAAAACTAATAGCCCTATTAAAAATGGGGTACAGAGCTAAACAAAGAATTTTTAACTAAGAAACACTGAATGGCTAAGAAGTACCTAAAGAAATGTTCAACATCCTTAATCATCAAGGAAATGCAAATCAAAACAACCCTGAGATTCCACCTCACACCAGTCAGAATGGCTAAGATCAAAAACTCAGATGATAGAAGATTCTGGTGAGGATGTGGAGAAATGGAACACTCCTCCATTGCTCGTGGGATTGCAAGCTTGTACAACCACTCTGGACATCAGTCTAGTGGTTCCTCAGAAAATTGGACATATTACTACCAGAAGATACAGAAATACCACTCCTGGGCATATACCCAGAAGATTCTCCAACATGTAATAAGGACACATGCTCCACTATGTTCATAGCAGCCTTATTTATAATAGCCAGAAGCTGGAAAGAACCCAGATGTCCCTCAACAGAAGAATGGATACAGAAAATGTGGTACATTTACACAAAGGAGTACTATTAAGCTGTTTTTGTTTTTGCTTTTGTTTTTTGAGACAGGGTTTCTCTGTGTAGTCCTGGCTGTCCTGGAACTCACTTTGTAGACCAGGCTGGTCTCGAACTCAGAAATCCACCTGCCTCTGCCTCCCAAGTGCTGGGATTAAAGGTGAGTGCCACCACGCCCAGCTACTATTCAGCTATTAAAAAACAATGAATTTATGAAATTCTTAGGCAAATGGATGGACCTGGAGGATATCACCCTGAGTGAGGTAACCCAATCACAAAAGAACACACATGAGATGCACTTGCTGATAATTGATATTAGTCCAGAAAATCAGAATACCCAAGATACAATTTGCAAAGCACATGAAACTCAAGAAGAAGGAAGACCAAAATATGGATACTTTGATCCTTCTTAGAAGGGGGAACAAAATACCCATGGGAGGAGTTACAGAGACAAAGTTCAGAGCATAGACTGAAGGAATGACCATCCAGAGACTGCCCCACCTGGGGATTAATCCCAACAACCACCAAACCCAGACACTATTGCAGATGCCAACAAGATCCTGCTGACAGGACCCTGATATAGCTCTCTCCTGAGAGGCTCTATCAGTGCCTGACAAATACATAAGTGGATGCTCACAGCCATCCATTGGACTGAGCACAGGATCCCTAATGAAGTAGCTAGAGAAAGTACCCAAGGAGCTGAAGAGATTTGCAGCCCCATAGGAGAAATAACAATATGAACTAACCAGTACCCCCAGAGTTCCCTGGGACTAAACCACCAATCAAAGAAAACACATGGAGGGACTCATGGCTCTAACTGCAAATGTAGCAGAGGATAGCCTAGTTGGTCATCAATGGGAGGAGATGCATTTGGTCCTGTGAAGATTTTATGCCCCAGTATAAGGGAATGCCAGGACCAGGAAGTGGGAGTGGGTGAGCAGGGGGCAGGGGGAAAAAGACAGGGGATTTTTGGAGGTGAAACTAGGAAAGGGGATAACATTTGAAATGTAAATAAAGAAAATATCTAATAATAATGAAAAGATGGTTGTTAAAAATGCATATAAACTTGCTTTAGTGGCCTTTGCTTATAATCCTAGCAGTTGGATGTTGAAGAGGGACTGAGAATTTAAGGCCACATTGGCTACATAAGGAGACCTTGTCTCAAAACAAGAAAAAAAATCTCTCTCTCTCTCTCTCTCTCTCTCTCTCTCTCTCTCTCTCTCTCTCTCTAGTGTGACTTTTCCCCAAAAATATGAGAGAAACAAGTTTACAGTATGTATGAGATTATTGCTTTTTTCCCCAGTTGTCCTTTGAATTCAAGAGACATGATGTGCATATCCTAGAAATAATAACATTTTTTTCCTCCCTTCCTTCCTCTTGAGAAGTAAAGGAAAGACACACTTACTAAAATTATGGAAAAACAAATAAACTGCCATAGTGCAGGCCAGCCATTTCTCAGGCTCTGTCTAGCTGCCTCTAATTTTCTGTTTGATTTTCATGACTTACAGGCAACATTGAGGGTTGTTTTGGCAGAAATTAAATGCACAAAACTGTTTTACCATCTGTTGGAATATTCCTGGATGTTATCCCTCCCAAGAAGTCATTATTAAAAATATTTACTGGACATGAACAATATATTGAATTCTGTTCTAAATATGGCAGATGCCTCACAGATACTACTCTTTTGAGAATAAGCTAGAGATAGCCCTATCTCTCAGTTCTGTTACTCTTGACACCTTTTTCTTCTCCTAGAAAGAGCAAGTTATTTAAGGTTATATAGGTTATGAACAAGCCTTAACACAAGGTACATAGTTAGAAATTTTGCATGACTAGTAAATTTGTGAAGCCTGTTTCACTATCTTAATTGTAAATTTTGAAGAGGCATGAACAGGCTTGATTATTTCTCAGGTATATGAACATTTTTTAGTTTCCGTTTTTGTGTTTATATCCAATGCCCAACATCTGATGCTCTAGTTCAAGTTTAGATAACAAACTAAAGCAAGTAAAATATGCTGAATGTGGTAGTATGTGCTAGGAATCCTAGTATTTAGGAGGTGAAATCAGTAAGATTAGGTATTAATAAAGAAAAGTATCTCAAAAAAAGTATCTCTGAAACAACAACAACTAAGAATTATCATAAAACAAACAATGTTAAAATACCAGATTCTTGTTTCTGAACTTCTCTTGTAGCTAGGATAGTAGAGTGTAGACTCGTTATATCAGTAATGGTAGGAATTGGCACTGAAGGGAATTTATATGCAGCAGCAGCAGCAGCAGCAGCAGCAGCAGCAGCAGCAGCAGCAGCAGCAGCAGCAGCAGCAGCAGTTGTCATTCCAGAGACTGCAGTGATAGCAGAATTAATACTGAAGGCTATAGTGACTAATATTTATTGAACTGACACAAATATTCTCTGCAAAGGGTTCACAATTTTGATTTCTGTTCCAAGATGTTGCTTGTTTATTATTCAAGCATGATTCTATGGGTTTCTAGCCATGTGTACAGCTCCATCATACATTTAATTAATTTATTTTTGCTTAAAAAGTAAACAAGGACCTGCTGTTTACTTTTATGGTAAGAAAGTTATTCCCTAGCTTATCTATGCCAGATAAAAAGTAGACAGCCAATGGTATATTTATCTGGTACTATTTTGAGTTGTACTCACATGTTTTAATTTTAGAGTCTTCTGTGATCTTAACTCTTTTATATATTAATTTTATCTATATCATGGTTATCTTAAGGTACTTCCTTATGAGCAGATATCCCATAAGCTTCTCTATAATCTCAGATATATACCAGGTTCCTGAAAAAGATCACACTCAATACATTATATATTGATTTATATCATTTAAATAATATCAGAATAATAGACATTAGCCCTGAGACTATATTACTGAATAGGAATGTAGATATCACTCTTTCTCAACTAACTCAGAGAACACATGAGATATTTAAAATTTAAATTCAGTACCACATAAGAGGAACAAAAGATTTTATTCAGTTCAAATTGCTTTGAATTTAGTTTAGTTAAATGAAATTTTGCAACTAGACAGTCTTAAAATGAAGACTGATTGCAGGTGTAGCCTCCAGGCTAAAATTAGATGGAATAAGAATGAAAAGATACATTTCAATGTCTCTGGCTTAATGTTATTGTTGGACTAATAATGCATGATTTTGCCCTTTTTTTGTTTCTTCTCTCCAAAGTATATCCACATAACAAGGTCAGAGAATGTTAGTTTGGAGTTGGGTGTCAAATGAATTAAAGAATGAATCAACAACTTAAGACAGATGTAGTGGAAGAAAAAGGTCTGAAATGGCAGCCTTTATTGTGAAAACAGTCCTGGAGATGAAGGTGTCGTTTTAGGAAGGGAAGATAGCTCTGATAGTAACCAGTTCTCTCCACACTCTCCTTCTCCTCTTTCTCCTCTTCCTCATTTTCCCCTGTGTGTGTGTGTGTGTGTGTGTGTGTGTGTGTGTGTATACAACTACTTATATCAAAGCACAGAACATTATTATATCAGAAATTAAATAATCAGGATCACAAATGTCAGTGCTTCAGTGAATCCATGTTAAAAAGTTCATGGGCTTGGAAAGATGGCTCAACAGTTAAAAGCAGTTGCTACTCTTACAGAGGAGAGGACTGTTGTTTGGTTCCCAGACCCTACACTAGGAAGTTCAGAAGTGTTTGTAACTCATGTTTCAAGGGATATGATGCCCTTTTCTGGCCTCTGTAGACACTAGATATGCATTGATACACAAACCTTTGAACAGATGCATAAACAAAAATTTAAAAATAAATCTTTTAAAAGTTTACTCTTGCACACTTATTTAACAATTATATATATTTACGACTTATTCATCATTTATGGCTCAAGACTCTAAAGCTAGGCCTGTTAGTGAAAAAAGGTAAAATCCTGAAGTAAAGCATTTATATATTTTATTCTAGTAAGATAGATAAATAATAAGCCAATAGAGGAACAGAAAATATTTCTATGAATCAGTTAGTGATAAATACTATAAAGAAAAATAAAAATAGGTAGGGTACATAATACAAAAAATTGGCATTGCTATTTGAGGACAGGTTGCCATAGAAATTTTTTTCCTGAGGTGTCTTGAGTTAAATGATGTGTGGTCAAAGAAGATATCTGAGGAAATGTACTCCAGGAGACACAAGAGAAGCACAACATTCCTGGCATGTGGTGGATCATACTTAATTTGTTGAGAAAGGAAGGAGCCCATTTGGCTCAGTGGAGGAAATAATGGAGACTAAGTACGAGAATGGGTGGTTATTATACTACTCAGATTTTTCTTCATTGAAAGACTTGTCACTCAGCTGATAACCATTAGCTGTGCTCTAACTGATGAGAATTCTCTCAGGTAAGATCTTACTTCTTCCAGGGTCAGCATACATATGATGATTAACCAATGAGCTAGTATACCGGCCACATCTTGATCCAACTCAAGTGAACTCTAAAGAGTTGTCCTACTTTCAGAGCAAACGGTCAAATATGACTAAAGTTGGGTGTGCATTGCAGTTTGTTGTCCATACTCATACTCATTTCCTTCTCACTTAAACTCACTTAAAAGGGAGGGGGGGAGCCTGCCCTGTAAATTCTCAGACAGTCCAATCTACATCAAATAAATAGATGGTAATGACTCATGTAAGGAAATTTGATTTGATGAAAACCATTGTTATATAAAAATTTTGTCCTAAGCAGAGAAATGTTATGTTCCAATTTCTATTATAAAGGGATTGTTTGGTTTCTGGATGGTCAAGAGAGACTAAATAGAAAACTTAGATTCCAGGCCTGCTCCGGGGGTCCATCGGCTTCGCCAGTGGCAGAGGGATTCTGGGTAACGACCCTGGCTGGCAGGGCAGCTGGCTCCACCCAGCAGGTTCCACTCACCCCAGGGCCATTGGCGGTGGTGGTTGTCACAAGGTCCGGACCAGTGGGACATGGAGCAGCTGTGGCCGCCACTGGGCCCCTGAAGCTTCCTGAGGACTGGCAGGGAGACCGAGGAGGAGAGTGACTTAGACATGTCCCCCTCTTTGTCCCACTACTCTCCGGTACCAGACAGCGACAGTGGCGCCTAGATGTATAGCCACTGGGTTGAACTGGCTTGCCAAAAGCAGAAAGAATTTGTGAAGAGCTCTGTTGCATGTAAATGGAATCTTGCTGAAGCCCAGCAGAAACTTGGCAGCTTAACACTGTATAACTCTGAGTCCTTGGATCAGGAACATGCCAAAGCACAGACCTCAGACCTCGGTCGGTGTCAGAACTGAGGCAGCGAGAAGAAGAATGGCTACAGAAAGAGGAGGCTCTGGTCCAAAGAGAGAGGATGTGTCTCTGGAACATGGATGCCATTAGCAAGGATGTTTTTAATAAGAGTTTTATTAAACAAGATAAAAGAAAAAACAGAAGATGAAGATAAATCACAATCATTTATGCAGAAATTTGAGCAAGAAATCAGACATTTTGGTATGTTGAGTCGATAGGATGACAGTCAGAGGCTTTTATCTGACTACCCATACCTAGTATGTGACAAAACTGCTAAATATCTTATTTTATGGTGTTTTCACATAGAAGCTGGGCAGAAAGGCACTCTAATGGAACAGATAGCACATCAAGCAGTTGTAATGCAGTTTATTATGGAAATGGCCAAAAACTGCAATGTGGATCCAAGAGGGTGTTTTTGTTTGTTTTTCCAGAAAGCCAAAGCAGATGAAGAAGGTTATTTTGAAGCATTCAAAAATGAAATTGAAGCTTTCAAGTCAAGAGTAAGACTTTACTCTCAATCACAAAGCCTTCAACCTGTGACAGTTCAGAATCATGTTCCCCATTCTGGTGTTGGATGCTTATCACAGGCTCCAAGATTTTAAGACCAGCTTTAGCCAGTTAATTCTGTTGTCTACATTGGGACATGGAAAGTGTCATTCAGAAGAAAATATGAGGAGAGTCCTGTATTTATCTTTAATCCTCACAAAATGGTAAAAAAAAATTTGAGATTTTTCAATTTTTTGACCTCAGGTCACTATAATTTTACCATTTTAGTAACATGTATTTAAAACAGTTCTTAATTTTACATTAACCTTTAACCTAATATAATATATAAAGTAGTAAAGGATGCAGATGATCACATTTAGCTCAGCCAACAACATTTTTAAGGATATAAATATCTACATTCTGGCTTTAAATAATTACTAGTGTTCTCCTTTAATTAGACACATTAGGAATAGCCCCTTAAAGAATGCCTGCCTGCAGGTTTCCTCTTCATTTTTAATTTTCTAACATTTGTTTTATTTTATATGTATGAAAATACTTTGCCTGCATGTGTGTGTGTGTGCACCACGTGTGTACCTGGTACCCACAGAGGCCAGAAGAGGGCTTTAGAACCCCTAGACCTGTTCCTTACAAATGGTTGTCAGCTGCTGTGTGGGTACTAGGAATTGAACCCTAGACCTCTGCAGGAGCAGCAAATGCTCTAAACTATCGAGCCATCTTCCCAGCCCCTAATCAGATTCTTTAACACTATTTAAATACAGTATTGAAGCAGCCCGCAAGAAAGCAGTTTTTCCAAGGGAGTCTTATGATGATGTTGAGAGCAATAAATAAACCTAAAATTAGTCACCTGATGTGTGCAGAGGAACAAGAGATGTATAGGATGTCATTGGTTCTTTACATAAAATGAGAACATATACACATTAAAATATAAGCAGCCTATATTATCAGAAAGATGCTTCTGGTTGAGAGAAGTAAATTAAAAGCTGGCACCAGTGGCCAGGCCTCCATTGCCATTTGTGGTACAGAAGGCTGGAGTCATAGAATTTTGTCATTTGCATTATTTCTATTATGGGGAATCTTCATAATGAATCAAGGATAACAAACCAATTGTTCCCTACAGGGTGAGAATTTAAGCTTTCTGACCTAGACAGCCTCAGGGGAGGTGTGCTGATTAGGAGTCTTTCTAGTTACATAAAATTGTGACTAGATGAAGGCGGGGGGGGGGGGGCAGGAGAGGCCACCTGAGGAACCAAGATGACAATATGAGGTCTAAAAACAATATTACTACAATAATGGTATACCATTTTTATATCACTTTATGAGTTATATAATATATATATCATTTACTCTTTTTAAAAATGCTATGATTATTCGCAGTCATGTCCAAACATCAACCCCATGTTCAAAGACATCCTCTACAGGTGGCAGAGTGACTCCAAGCAGCAGATGGGGAGCAGATTGGAGGGAGGACTATTTGGAGAACTCTAAGGGAAAGCTTCCTGGGAGATGTTCCTTTTGGATGTGGTTTAACATCTTCCTCCATCCAATTGGGTTGAACCTGTGCCTCTTTAGTTCCTTTTGAGCAGATTTCTTCAAGAAGAATACAAAAGACACAAGGGATTCTGAAGTGAAACAGAAAGTAATGAGCACTGCGCACATGCCGACAGCGCAGATTGAAGATGCTCCCTAACGGCTATGTGCATCCATCCCCAGCTGTACAAATGATGCATTTCTCCAGCAAGGTGGACGCCAGGCACTCTGCACATCCACTTTCTTTTATTCTGACTACATTAGAAGGTGAGAAGACATTGAATTCGCCTTATGCAATGCCACATTTGACTGAAATGGACAGTTTGACAAAGGGACAGCCACTTGCATGAAGTTACGATAGGCCACTGGAAGGAGCTGTTGGATGAGGACCAGCCCTCCGCCTCCCAGAATGCCACTTTTTCTATAGAAGCATACCACTGTCTACTGGAAGATCATCAGTTGAGCTTGGCCTATTTTTCATTTTGCCTCATAAAATCAGCCTTCCAACCCTTCACTCATTTTTACTCTCTTTCAGCTCATTCCTGAGAGTTCAACACGGCATAAGATAATGTAACTTTTCAATAAAACATAAAATAATCGGTTCAAAAAATGCTATGATTATATTAATCCATGTTTTCAGATAAGTAAATTGAAAATTATAAGGTTAAATTACTTTGCCTAAAGCCAACACAGTAAGTGATAAGGCTGATACTCTAATTTTGCCTATCCTTCCCTACTTCCCCACTCTTGAGTCTTGTGAGCAGCAGTCAAGCACTCATGGGGAGAACTGCTTGCTGAGAACTGTGTGCTGAGTGCTGGTGGGCACAGAGCAGTCAGTAGGCTTTCAGCATCAGTGAGGGCAAGGATGCTGATTCTCCATGACTGGTGGGTCCATGAGCTCTGGAGAATCTCTTCAGCCAATACTTGATACTCAGAATTTTGTCATGATAGAGTTACTGTAAGTTTGGTCTTGAAGAACTAAGGACCTTGAATGGGTGTCAAGAAAAAGGACTTAGCACTACTTTGTGGAAGTAGACTAACAAGAGTCTATTAAGTCTATTAAAAAGTCAATAAGAGTATTGATTGATTTATAAAGCTTAGAATTTGGTAACACTCTTAATTTTAGTTTTTGTTTTGTTTTGTTTTGTTTTAACTAGTGAAGAGTCCTGTGAAACATGCCATCCACGCCATCCTTAGCCTGGATGAGACTCAGCATTGGCTCCTTGGAGAAAAGGAGTAGCTGCTTCATGTTCATTCTCTGGCCTGGCTTTTAATTGTTTTTTTCCTCCTTGAGTAATACTAATACTAAATAGAAAAATTAAAACAAAATAAAAAGTACTCTTGGAAATAATCAAATTCTACCTAGCTTTTTCCTTTTACTGAAGAAACTGCAGTGTGGTAGGGTTTCCTCCCTTTAGATTTTGTTTGTTTTTCTTTCTTTCTTTTTTTTTTTTTTTGGCAAGTTTGACTGTTGTAATCAAGGTTGGTCCTCTTGCCTGCTAGAATTATGGGAGATAGTCATTGTACTTGATTTAGAAAGCATTGTGCTTTATCAGGATTAAGACAAAAACAGTTTCCCTGTGAGGCGAGCCATTTACAACATAATCTCCAGTCACCTTTGTTTTCCCACTCTCCAGAAGCTCAGGCAGCAGGAGCTCAGACTAAAGGCCAGCCTGGGTGAAGAAGAAAAAAGCCCATCTCATTTGAATAACTTTGTCACCAATGTTTACTAAAAACAAATGACATTAGGTAGTAAAAGTTAAAAAAAAAAAGTAATTGCTGGAAAATGTTCAGAATAACTGAGTAGGAAAAAAAAAATCACTTTAAAAGGAGGACATTGCCATGAAATGTCTTGGGTTTTAAATCTTAAACTCTTTTCCATGGAAAATTTAAAAAGAATGCATTTGACTTTGCATTAATTGAATAATATTTTATGTTATCTATTAGTTTTCGAAAATAAAATCTGATTTTCCTTAAAAAAAAAAAAAGGAAAAGAAAAGGAAAACTTAAATTAGATTCTCCTCTAACAATCATGACGTCACTAGCACTGAGGAGTTAGCTTTGTTTCTAGTATCAGGCATGCTTTCCCTCTTGTTGAGCATGTTCTAAGTCCAATTAGAGAGCTATTGATTATTACAAAGGTATGTGTGTCACTATTGTACCCTTAGGGTTATCATGCCAAGCTACTAATTTACTAATCCAGCAAATCCATAGCAATAATCTGTAAACATTTGTCCTTATGCTCACAGATAAGTACAATCTTCACCCCTGAAAAGAAATTTCCTTTTGCAACAGAGACCAGTAAATAAAACTATAGCCTATCAAAATCCATAATTATGGATCCTATTCCCAGTGGATACATCTATAAAATACTCACAGATAGCACTCATAGAACATTGCAGAATAGATGGTGAAAAGACTGTAAGAGCCCAAGGACCAGAATCTTTGCTGTGATAATGTGTCTCCCAGTAATATCAGAAGCTGCACCCATAACATCTCACCACCATGACTTCCCAAACATGAGCTGAACAAGAATGACATCAGTAGACATGGCAAAGTGGACAAGGAAAAAGCCCATGAAGCCTCAGCCCTCAACACAGAACTATAGGCAGCTAAGGAAATGTAGTCATATCAATTAGTTGTCCAGTGCCCAACAGGCAGCCCTGAAAACATACATACAATTTAGATTGTATGGACTGAACAGATCATGTTTATGATTGTATGTATATACATATCTGCATGTAATAACAATTTGTGCCAAAAAGGGCCATGAATTGGAAGGAGAGTGGTGAGGGTGTGGGAGAGTTGGGAGGGAAAAAAAGGAAGGCAGTAATGTTGCAATTATATAATAATTTCAGAAAAATAAAACAACAACAACAAAACACCAGAAAGTAAGAAAGGTCTTCAATTGATCCAAGAAACAGGTGACAGTGACATTAGACTAGAGAAGGATTGATAAAAATGATGGAAAATGAATGGGCTTAAGATGCTTTCAAAAATCAGAGCTGAAAGGATGAGGTGATTCTCTTTATCCCCTAAAGTAGTCATTAAACTCCCCAATTAACATCAGAGAAAAGAGCCATTCAGCTGTATGCAATAATCTTACTTCTCCATTCAACTATATATCACATAGTAATCTTTTGGGATGCACTGAAGCTTTTCCATCAGAAACCTAGACCAACTAATCCCAGATTTTCTGCAGAACAAATAGAAGAATAGAGTCGATGGCCTAGTTGCCCATCATTGGGAAGAGAGGCCCCTTTGTCATGCAAACCTTATATGCCCCAGTACAGGGGAATGCCAGGGCCAAGATGTGGGAGTGGGTGGGTAGGGGAGCAAGGCGGGGGATGGGGGAGGGTATAAGGGACTTTTGGGATAGCATTTGAAATGTAAAGAAAGAAAATATCTAATAAAAATTGGAAAATTTTTTTCCATCCTTTTCCTTTGGAAAAAAAAAAGATAGTTGTTTTTTGTTTTTGTTTGTTTGTTTGTTTTAACCAGTTCGAGCATTACTCAAAATGCATAATGACACTGGTAAAGATTAAGTCATTTTAATATCTCTTGTTTTTGTCACTTTGTTTATATCACAGGAATAAATGCCACTGGGCTACATGGGAAAACAATTTGCTAATGATTTCCAGGCTAGGTACTTTTTATATTATGGGTTAATGTGTTATGGCCACAGGATAAAATGAGCCTATTGCGTGTTTTCACAGGACCCACATCACAAGAATAACTTTTACATTGTGTCTATGTGTGTTTATGTTATATTCACATATGTGTTTGTGCAAGCACATGAACATATGTCCATTGCAAGTTGTGGTCAGAGGTTATCACTGGGTGTCTATTGCATGTTGTGGTCAGCGGTTATCTCTTCATTGTATCAGTTAAGACAAAGTCCCTTCACTGAACCCAAAAATCACTAATTGAGCTAGACTGGCTAGCTAGTGAACTCCGGGGTTACACCTGCTTATAATTCCACAGTACTAAGATTATAGAAACAAGTGGGCAGCCTTTTATGTAGGTGATGGTGATCTGAACTTAGGTTCTCTTACTTGCTTGGAAAGATCCATACCTACTGATCTGTTTTTTCCAGCATTAGATTTCTATATTTCTAAATGATTAAATCAAAATCCAAACAAGACTGTGCTGTCACCCCCAGAGTGTCTATTTAATTCAAGTATCAATATCCATATAGAAGTTATCATGGATCAAGATTTAAATTCATCTGTTTAGGAAAGTCAATGGCTTCTTTTTTGCCCCAAGAGTATAGAGTATGACAGATAGTTCATGTCCTGTGAAGCCCTTAGAGATATGCTTGCTCATGCCTTGTACTCACAGCAATACAACCCAGCAGGATGTTCAGATTGGGGTAGTAGGGCCGGTGACCTGTATCCCTGCTAACTTTGTTCTTCCTAGATGGGTGATGAGCAATCCTTTAGGGTCAATGGTAGCGCACGCCTTTAATCCCAGCACTTGGGAGGCAGAGGCAGGCAGATTTCTGAGTTTGAGGCCAGCCTGGTCTACAGAGTGAGTTCCAGGACAGCCAGGGCTATACAGAGAAACCCTGTCTCGAAAAACAAAAACAGAAACAAAAACAGAAACAAAAACAAACAAATAAATGCTTATTTGAAAGATCTATTGAATTCTGACTTTTTCGGTGATTACTTTTGGTCATTTCCAGGTCTATTGTTTAGAATTTAGTCTTAGTTAGGGTTTCTATTGTGAAGAGACACCATGACCACAACAAGTCTTATAAAGGCAAACACTGAATTGGGGCTGGTTTACAGTTTTGGAGGTTTCATGGTCACAATGGCAGAAAGTATGGTGGTATGCAGGAACGTATGGTGCTGGTGAAGTACTGGAGAGTTCAACATTCAGAACTACAGGCAGCAGGAAGAGAGGGAGACACTAGGAGTGGTATGGACTATTGAAAGTGACACACTTCCTTCAACAAGGCCATACTTCATGACCCCTCTCAAATAGTGCCACTCGCTGTTGACAAAGCATTGAAATACAGGTGCTTATTTGGGGGATTCTTATCCAAACCATCACTGTGCCAATGACTTACTGATTTCAGCCTTTTAAAAGCATATGGGAGTATTCATGTTTTTTACATAGCAGAGTAAACTACTCAGGATTCTGTGGGACTATTGTAAGAAGAGTTAATAAACATAGAGAATGAATTAATCCCATGATAAAGGTCAGGGAACTTTCAGTATTTAAAGAAGAATTGGACAAATGTTCTCCTAATTAATGCTCATAAAAGTCTTATAAAGCATAAATTTAGATGGAGGGGGAGGAGTGGGGATGGTGATACAAAATATGGATGTACAATAAATACACTTAGAAACCTACAACTTTATAAATTAATCAGTGAATGTGATTTAAAATAGAAGTATCTTGTATAGTTAAATAATACTCCTTATAGAGCTCATTGGCTTTTAGATAAAAATCTAACTGCCACGTGTGCTATACTACCCTAGGAGTTACTGGTCAATGGGAGCCCCAGAAACTCCCCAAACAATAGAAGTTATTGCTTTTGCTCTTGATTTCCCGCTACATATATATGCTAAGGATCTATTGTAGACACCGCAGACTTTGAATACAGGACACAGAGAAATCAAGAGAAACTGACTGGCATTCAACATTACAGAAAGTGTTAGGCAGGTTTCAGGGGTGGGGGGAGAAAAATCAACAGTGATGTTACCCAGCTGTGGACCTTGTGTACTAAAATACCTGTATGCCAAGAAAGATATCCTCACTGATGTAATAGTGACATGACTGTTGGCAGTGGGTAATCATTGCTTTCAATGTGAGAAAATACATACCTTATATTGTAAAGCTAATCTAAAGCTTATAGGTAGGGCATTCACAGCCCTGAGGGGTGGGGACCTACTACTAATGGTTTGCTAAATGTATGTGTTATCAATCTGCCTTCTGAGTATTTATGTTAATAGCTACAGTCTAGTGTGTCTCTCAGCCTTGGTTAGAAAAGCTTCTTTCTGCAGTGGCTGACAGTTAATGTGGAGACTTACAACTTGTCAAAGTGCAGGTAATAAGTGATTTTTGAGTGCTCAGCCCTAAGTGGGAAATATATATCATTCACACCCCAAGTCCCTGGGAAGAGCATGGAAGAGGGGACTGAAAGCTTGCAAGGTAGGGAAATTGTTATGAAATTCTGCCTTCTGGATAGGACATGGTTGTTGAAATTATGGACACAGAAGGTATGGCTATCTGCACAAGACCCACATATAAAATATATAAGAAACAGAGAAACTACTTGAGAAAAGGGGTATTAGAAGGAATAGAACGAGGATAAGAGAGGGTAATTTGTGATGAACAGGATCATAATACATTGCATACATGTATGAAATTGTCAAAAATTAGGAAGGGGCAAGGAATCTTGTAAGATAAGTATTAGTTCCTCCATTTTACACATGATAGGGCTCTATCTGAAGAAAGATAAAGTTAAATAACTTAATCTTAGAAGAAAAGCAAATTCTATGCAGATTTGAGAGTGGATAAAGTGTGTGGCATGACTAGAACTGTATTTCTATACATTTTAAGCTCTGGTCTCAATGTAGAAATTTACATAGTAATATTTTTAAATTCTGCTAATTCAATTGCCCTTATTTTTCATTAAGCAAAATCTTTGTGAATGCAGTCACAAACTTCAAATTTGTTGAAGAGTAAGGACACAGGCTCCATTTTCCTGGATGCAGCTGTGAGGAGTATATCACTGCCCCTTTGGTTCAATGCCTTAGAAATGATAATGTCGGCTGTATTTCTAGAGGTCAATTTTATAACATTTTTCCAAATAAGTTATGTAAATCTGGCTTATTTAGCTGGCAACTAAATGAGAGCATTTATAACATTAAATGTTTCTATGTTTGAAAATACAAGTTTTACTTTGTCTCAAAGAAAAGATCATCTTTAAAGATTTGCATCTTTTTGGTCTTTGTGTGCAATGGTTTGAATGCAAAATAGCCCTCTACAGGCTCATGGGTTTTTCCATTTGGTGCTCAGTTAGTGGCACAGTTTGGCGGAGGTGTTACAGCCTAGCTAGAGGAAATAAATCACTAGGGTTGGGCTCTGAATGTTCTTAGCCTCACTCCGTGTCCAGTTGTTTCTCTGCTTTGTATTTTGAGTTGGAAATATGATCTCCCACCTTCCTGGTCCCTCTGCCATGAATGCCACTGACTGCCACTCCCTGCAGCTACTAGCACCATGATGTAACAGGAACCACAATTCAAAGAAATCCAAAATAAAATATTTCTTCTAAAAATTGCTTTTTTGCTGTCATATTATCTCAGCCACAAAAAAGTAACTAGTACATTTTGCTACGGTAACTATTGTTGCTCCTATAACTTAAGTTGCAGCAAAAAATAGAGACAGAAGATTCAAACTGTTTTATCTTCACATGCAGTGACATCTGCTTGAAATCTCGACCCCCCTCGACTTTGCCAGTTAGCAACTCTGTGACCTTAGGCAAGTGGCTTAACTTTACTGAAGCTTAGGGCTTTTATTGAGAAAAATAAGTTTTTTTCTCAAATGCCTTCTCAGAGGATTAAATTTCTTATGTCTCTAGAAGGAGAGACCCAGGACAATATTTTTTCCCCTTTATACACTCATAAAATTACCTAGAATTAAAAGAGATTAAGATTAAATTCTTACAGAGGAACACTCAAGTCTCTCATATGAAAGTAGAATTCCATGTTGAATCATGTGTAGGGTCAATGGCATGAATGTTATTAGTTCATTGAGACACTAGCCTGGCTTTCCATCTTCTGCTCTTGCTGTGAAGGCTTATAGGAAGCATTTTCATCTCTACCTGAAACTTAAAACTCTAACCTCAAGTTGGCTATCTGAGTTCAGAACTTTTTCTTTGAGGATTATTACTGGTTTGTGGACTTTACATTTGTAAAGGTATAATTTTTTAAATTAAAAGTTTATTTTTATACAAGGCACCTTGAACATGTTTCCCCCTCTCAAATACCTCCAAGGTCCTCCCCACCTCCCAATCCACCCAATTCTATGATCATTCTCTCTCATCAAAAAACAAAAGAAAAAAAGACCCAAAGAAATAAATA
Organism: Mus minutoides; assembly: GCA_902729485.2. NCBI lineage: Eukaryota > Metazoa > Chordata > Mammalia > Rodentia > Muridae > Mus > Mus minutoides. The sequence continues at coordinate 944,833 of LR753359.1, read as the reverse complement.
TTAAAACAAGCAAACGATCAGTAAGATTAAAAGTAAAATTTCAAAACAAAACAAACAGTTCACTCCTCTCTCTCTCTCTCTCTCTCTCTCTCTCTCTCTCTCTCTCTCTCTTTCTCTCTCTCTTCCACAAATACACATACACACACACACACACACACACACACACACAGGGAGAGAGAAGAAGAGAGAGAGAAAGAGAGAGAGAGAGTCACTCACTCACTATATTTTACTGTCAAAATTTATTTTTTTTAAAGTACTGAGAAATCTCCACTTGTTTTTTTTTTTGCCTAAAATTCCAGATTTTTGAGCAGAGATGTACAAATGTGGAAATGGATGTTTGGGGAAACTTTTCCCTAAGACCAAAAAGGGTTTATTTTAGATGATAATTGTTCCCAAGACATTCTATCATAGCCTATTTCCAATAGATCGTCAATGGTCAAATGACCACTGAAAGCTGAAAACTATGAAATCAAAGGTTTGAATATAGATTCATAGGCTACATTCAGCCTTTAGCATTAGCTACAAGGGTCTGTTCAAATGTCTTAAACTGTAAAAGGCTTAATTTTGATCATTATAAGGCAGATTATTACTCTACTAATAGTGCTAAGAAGCAACTATTGAGGCTTAGTGACTTCAAATGATAATGGCTTGCTTACAGCTCACAGCCTATGTACTTGACTCTGCATTCTGTTCCTCACTGTAAACCTGTGTAATCCAGACTGAATGGTAGTGTGGAGGTTTGAATGAGAGAATCCCTTGTAAGCTTATGCATTTGATCACTTGGGTCCAAGTTGATAGTGCTGTTTGATGAGATTTAGGTGTGGCTTTGTTGGAGGAAGTATGTCACTTGGGGTGGGCTTTGAGAGTTGTTAAGACTCATGCTATTTCTAATGTACTTTCTCTACTTCATGCTTATGGGAAAGGATGTGCATTCTCAGCTTGCTGCTCCAGGTGTCATGCCTGCTTTCTGCTATGCTTCCCTGCCATGATGAGGATGACTCTTATCCCTAATGACTATCTCTCAGCCTTCAGATGTCAGGTCATCACATGAAAACCATGAGATACTTTACAGAAATTTTTCATATAATATAAACTCTCTTGAGTTTATATTATATGAAAACTCTCTTAGAAAAAAACTTTGTCCACATTTCCTTGTCAGACTTACATAGTAACTCTTAACTGTGTGTATAGAAATGCAATTATGCTATGTTCCTGAGCTGCACTCCTATGTGTGTGAGTGTGTGTGCATGTGTGTATGTGTAAGAGAGACAGAGACAGAGAGGTGATAGTGAGAGTGTGTCTACATTTAGCTCAGATTGACTTCAAGTTCATGATCATCCTTGTTGGTTTTACAGGTATGCTTTTGATTCCAGTGATTATAGACTAAAAAACTTTAAAAACTCTTGCATATGCAAAATAATTGACAGGATACAAGAAGGCTAATGCCAATACACTTATTTTTAAATTGGAAAAATGAAAGATAGTGGTCTGTAGAGATTGGCTGAAGAGAAGTAGAGGAGACACTTTATTAAGGAATAAAAATGCTTAATTATCAAGTTTCATGTTTTCTCCTTAGCCATTAAATATCTTTTTTTTTTGAGAATGTATTACCTTATTTATTTGAGGGACTGCAAATAGGCTATATTCTAAAAATAGTCCCCCCATAAATATCATTTTTGTCCACATGGCTAAGACATGGCAGTACATGCTGCCCAATAGAAAGGTAATATCAGCATAATTCTAGAAGCTTGGTATCAGCATTCGCACCCTCTTTAAGTTCTAGGGGAAAAACTATTTTTTGTCTCATCTGGCCTCTGGTACTAGTGACATCCCTTGATAATCCTTGGCTTATGGACACATTATCATTTTTTTGCTTCTTTTTTTTTATCCCTTCTTCTGCATACATAATCTCTCTATGCCTGTCCTTTCAGAATATACTTGCAATGATATTTAGGACTTAATCAGATAATCTAGGATAATCTTCCTTAATTTAAGAACCTTACTTATATCTGCGAGAGACTTTTTGACTTAAGACTTGGTACCTGAGTAGCTTTTAATTCAAACTGGGATCAAGTTGAGTCATGTATAATGAGATAATGTCTTTATGTCCTTATAGGCCTTTTCTTCTAAGGTTTTCTTCTAGTTCATAGCTATCCTAGCAGAATAACTCCACCTTCTACTCTGTTGATTCTCCTCACTTTGGAACATGAAGGCTCAGGGCCCACTGTCTCATGGAACTAGGATTAAGAGTATAAAGGTAAGTAAAGAAAAAGAGGCAAATGTTAGAACCCAGAAATTGCTCTGGAAAAAAAAAACATTCTAAAATAGCATCCTATCTAGAATAGCAACTTAGTGAAGGTGTACTTAAATTTGACAACCTAAAAATGAGCACATCCTTGTCTCTATCTGATTGTAAAGTACAAAGAAACTTACCAAACTTCCTGGAAAATATTGAAAATTTCTTCCAATCCTTCTAAAAAAAAAAAAACTAATTACCTTTATATTCTCATGGTAAAATTCATGAAGCTGTGGACAAAAACTATAGGAAACAATACATATAAATTCAGAGATTTTTGTGATATCTGACAAGTTTTACAAAAGCCTTTAGGAGGCTTTATTTTCTTTATTTCTTTTTCTAAGTGAAGATTACCTTTAGTACTTACACTTTGCATTTGTCTGTTGAACTCGCTTGGCTGCATATATTTTATACAATTGTAGGCTGGTGGAACCTTGACTTCAGGGCTGACTTTCAGGTTGCTCCAGATTTGAGGCAAATTACTACATAGAGGAAGGGGAGCTAGTTTGGGTGTCAGAGCACTTCAACAGTCTCAAGAAGTCAATCTTATTTCCAGTTTCACCAAGCTGACAGTCATTTTCCAGCCTTACTACCAAGCTAGGCTGGGAAAGCAAATACATAACAGTGATGGAGCAAGAGTGTCCCGTCCATTATTGGTGCATGTGAATCTTCTTTCTTAGAACACATGAGAGAAAAGTATGGGCATTTCTGTCTAATTGCCCTTCCTTCATGATGATTATATTGTTGGGACTAAGGATAGTCTTAAAAGCTGCATACTGAAGTCAATTTGTGTATTTGTCAGAAGGGTAAAAGAGAGGAAATTGTCACTCATGTTTCAGTTTATGAGAACCCCAGGAAAACATTTCACTCTGGCTTTCAGAAATAGCATGTCTAAGATTATTGCATGAAAGCTGTTTGTTTTGTCTTTCACATTTCACATCTCTACCCAAACTCAGAAGACTTAGAACACGTATCTCAGTTACTAAAGTGACTTCCAGCTCTATCTCAATTACTTCCCCTTTTCCCCCTTAAACAATAATTTACTTATTATAAATCATTGGCTATCATATACTATTAAATGCATTAATATAAACTACCCTAAAATCAGATTGTAACAATGTGAGAAGAAATAAATAACTTAAAAAATTAGTTTATTGTCTTTCAAAGCATCAATAACTATAGTTTATTTCTGCACAGACTTTCCTGCTAGGAAGTCCCAACCATTTTGTAGTTAGAAATGTTTTGGGTTTCATTGGTGAAATTTTATCTGAGAAGAAACCCAGCTGAGAGTTGCCTCAATTTTTTTTTTTTTTTTTTTTACTTTTACTCCTTTTCCCCTCTTCCTTCTGCACTATGATTATTGTTCATTTAAGAGTACAAAGGTCCTCTGGTTCCCACTTCTTACCTTTTGAAGTAGGTTAAGTCAAATTCCATGTGAAAAATTGACAAAAGCCTTCCTAATCTGCAGTGCTTTCGACTCCAGAGGGATCCTAGGCTGATGTACTCCTTTCTCTGCCCTGATTCAGCACTTAGGGAGTTGAAGGCCATGGGGCTCTAGCTGAACCTGTTAGAAATTATGAGCAAGGAATGAAAGAGCATGTAACAGGGAGAGAGGGAGAGAAAAAGAGAGGAGGGGAGCAAGAGAGAGAGAGAGAGAGAGAGAGAGAGAGAGAGAGAGAGAGAACTGAAAAGCAGTCAATATTTTAAATTTGAAAAGAAGCCCTGTTCTTTACTTGGCAGAAAATTTGTGTTCTTAATACAACTCAGAAAAAAAAAGGGCTAGGGGAAGTCCAATGATGAAAAGTACCATGTTTTTGTAACTACAGTTTAATTAATTGTGAAACTCAACTCCAGTGTACAATATTAGCTCTTCCGGCTGAGAAAATAATCCAAGATCTCTAGGTGTGAGCATGAAAATGTAAAGGTTCATTTTACATTTACTACATGACCTGAATCTCATTTTCTTAATAGCTAAAGACACAAACTCAGTTCTTTTGCTAACTGAATGATAAATGCTCAATAATTCTGTTATTCATGATGATAGTCTTGTTTCACTATTTTTTCTAATCCCAATTTTTATCATTCCTGTTAACTATTTATGTTGTTTTAGCTTATCTCCAACAAAAACATAATTTGCTATATTTTCCTTTATTATCATGATTGATGAAATGTCATGGCCCTCAGCATGTCCAATCTTTAATCACATGCCTTAAACTGGCTCATCATTTAATACATGTTTTGACTTGATACCTATGTGATTTAAAATTAAGTGTTTCTCTTTTGTCTTGTGATTTATGAAGCAAATTTTCCATTCTATATCTCCTTGACGGTCAAGGTTCTTATAACCTTGACAAGATATGATTTTATTTACTTTCCTGGGCACTGACAGCATCTTATAGATTAGTCTTCACCTTATGATTTACTAACTGTTTTAGGTCCACTGGCCATTCATAGAAACAGTCCAGATCAAAGTTCAGCATGCAAACCTATGCAAATGAGCACCATTCTTTTTTGACAGTCTTTCCTCACTCTGTTAACTTATGGTAGCTTCTCATCTGCATGTTCCTGAGCTGCTTTGCAGATTCAATGCGGTGACATTTTGTATCAAATGATAAATAGATGAAACCAAAGTTTAAGAGGAAATTGTCCTATATTAAACAATCAACCTTCATAGAGAAATGATGGTAGAAGCACCAAAATTGAAGAATATTGGTTTTAACTCACTACTTGGTAGGATGTATGTGCATATGTCTGGTTGAGTAGAAAACTGTTTACTACCTGAAAAGGACAAAGGACGGGATCTTATAGTGTTCTGGTTGAACTGAACCCCTGTGGGAGATTGAGTGTGAAGTAATCACAGGTATTTTACTCTAGCTGCCGTATGTTCACATCTACTTGGCTCCCTGGGTATAGGCTTTCCCTAAAATGAAAGGAATTTTAGTCTTTTCTTTAACTGTCCTTACTTGTTAGTAGGTAGCAATGAAGGATTGATACCACACACCATATCCCAAGAGGTCTTATCTGTCAACTCCTGCCCTTGTTGTTTATTTCAGCATTTCTGAGCACAATTAGGTCAAACATGCCATGAATATTTAATTTCAATAAGCTGTCAAGGCTATTTGTTTTACTTCCAGTGCCATTTCTGTTTCAAGATAGTTCCATGTTTGATTCATTAAGTATATGTATGTGACAAGTGCTAAGTCAAAATCCTTTCCATTTGGTGGCTCTTTTGTAATTAAGGCTTTAGAAGTTATGTGCACTATACATAAATAACTACTGCACCTGCATCCTCTTTCTTTATCCCAATCTATGTAATCTCATTGTGCCAAAATAATAAAGGTATCCATAAGGAAGAATTGAAAAACAATTGCACATCATTGGAATAGTAAAGAACATATTATATAGTCAAAGGTGCATTAAAGAAAACAATAGTAATTATTAACATGTTGAAGGTACCAGGTATGTACAAAACAATCTGCATGCAATCTATGTCTAAAAATACTCCTGAAATATATTCTGTGCCAGTGATAGGACAGGAACACATGAAGAAGAATTAACAGTCTGATGAACACAAGACAATCCAATTGCCTGGAAGACAACACCCATTTACTGAGGTAAGATGGTAAATACAAGTGGCTGAAGGCCCTTCACACTCATCCTAAGTCTTGGTCATAGAAATCCTTATATGGAGACTACAATCCAAAATATCAGGGGTGAAGTTCAAAAAGAGTCTGTTAGACTGGAATCCAGAGAGACAAAAAGGGAGTCTCATACAGATACCTGTCATGACTGGAAAGAAATACCGTATTTGTATTGGGGATACTAGCAATTATGCAGGGACTGTCACAAAAGATAGTTAAGGGGGTGAAAAAAATACACATTCATTCCATCTGAGAAGAATACTGACTGAGGTTTTAATATCTTCTGTTCCTTTTATTTATTTATATTCATTTATTTTTTATTATAGTTTGATCTCCATTTCCTTTCAAATTTATGTTCTCTTATTCTTTTTTAAATTAATTTCTTTTTACACACAATATTCCATTCCTTGCCCCCTCATTCACCCTCCAACTGCTCCACAACCCACACCGCCTCCCCACCACACGCCTGTCTCCACATGAATGCCCCCACCCCTCACCTCATCTGACCTCTAAATTCCCTCTAGTCTCTTGAGGGTTAGGTGCATCATCTCTGAATGAACACAGACCTGGAAGTCCTCCACTGTATGTGTATTGGGGGCCTTATATCAGCTGGTGTATGCTGCCTGTTTAGTGGTCCAGTGTTTGAGATATCTTGGGGACCCAGATTAATTGAGACAGCTGGACCACCTACAGGATCACTCTTCTCAGCTTCTTTCAGCCTTCTCTAATTCAACAATGGGGGGTGGGGCGTGTCAGCTGCTTCTGTCCATTGGTTGGGTGTAAATGTCTGCATCTGACTCTTTCGGTTGCTTGTTGGGTCTTTTGGAGGGCAGTCATGATAGTTCCTGTTTTGGGGACCTATCATGTAATTGGCCTCAGTAATAATGTCAGGCCCTGGGGCCTGATCCCAGTTTGGGCCTATCCCTGGACCTTCTTTTCCTCGGGCTCCTCTCCTTTTTCCATTCCTGTAATTCAGACAGGAAGAATTATGGGTCAGAGATGTGACTGTGGGATGACAACCCCATCCCTCACTTAATTTCCTGCCTTCCTGCTAGAGGTGGGCTCTATATGTTCCATCTCCCTACTGTCTACTGTCGGGAATTTTATCTAAGGTCCCTCCTTTGAGTCCTGGTAGTCTCTCAACTATCAGGTCTCTGGTGCATTCTGGGGGTTCCCTCAACCTCCTATTTCCCAAGGTTGCCAGTTTCCATTCTTTCTGCTGGCCCTCAGGGCTTCAGTCCTTTTCCCTCACCCAATACCAGATCAGGTTTCCCTCCCCCTTCACTTCCCCTGACCCCATCCACTTTCTCTCCCAGGTCCTTTCTTCCCTCCATCCCCACTTCTGATTGCTTTCTTCTGTCTCCCAAGTGGGACTGAGATGTCCTGACTTGGGCACTTCATCACTTCATCTTGTTGAGCTTTTTGAATTCTGTGGACAGTATCTTGGGTATTCTGTGTGGGTTTTTTTTTTCTTTTTTGATAAATATCTTATTACTGAATACATACCATGCTTGTCCTTTTGGGTCTGAGTTACCTCACTCAGGATGATATTTTCTATTTCAATCCATTTTCCTGAAAATCTCAGGATGTCCTCATTCTTAATAGCTGAGTGTTATTCCATTGTGTAAATGAACCACAATTTCTGTATCCATTCTTCTCTTTTGGGACAACTGGGTTGTTTCCAGCTTCTGGCCATCACAAATAATGCCACAATAAACATAGTGGAACATGTGCCCCTGTGGTATGGTGGGGTATCTTTTGGATATATTACCAAGAGTGGTATAGCTGTTTCTTCAGGTAGATCTATTTTAATTTGATGAGGAATCTCCAGAGTGATTCCAGAGTGATTGTACCAGTTTGCAATTCCACCAGCAATTGAGAAGTGTCCCTCTTTCTCATCCTCTCCAACACGTGTTGTCTTCTGAGGTTCTGATCTTTCATACATACATATACATATAAACATGTATACAAATTATACGTGTGTGTGTGTGTGTGTGTGTGTGTGAGAGAGAGAGAGAGAGAGAGAGAGAGAGAGAGAGAGAGAGAAATAGGTGGGCAAGGATCTGCTGAGTCCACTAAGTACTGTTTGTATCGATACTTTTTAAGGCCAATAACATAGAATCAGATAAGCAGTTAGGGTGTTCATTTCTGGGGAAGGCTAATTTTCTCTCTTCAGCAGTTTTTAATTGCCTTTAGCTCTTCATCTATTAGGTGGGGCCCATGTTATTTCCCAAATTCATGTTATCCTGTCTACTAGTGTTGTCATTGTTCAGGTCTTACTTAAGAAACCATATTGCTGAGATTTGATAGGTATAACCTAGAACACACAATCGAACAGCAGACTTCCAGTTACTATGGGTTTTATAATCTGTTTGCTCAGTCTGCTATGATGCTGCTTTAGCCTTAGGTTTAAGGATTATGTTGCAGGTGTATCAGTTATCACTGGGGCCCCTACAGTAGCTTTTCTCTGCATTTTTAATAGTGATGGCTTTTTTTTTTCATGATCTCTGTTCTTTGGGGAGATAGTGCTTCCCTCAAAAAGCATAGACTACCTAATAAAAACCTAGTCACAGGTAGGAGAATCCTTCTTTTGGTCTGTTGATTAGTGGAGTCTAGGAGACTTTCAAAACAATATAGGCTACTGAAGTCGCCTTTGATTGCCTCCCAGAAGCTGAAGCTAATTCGCTTTTGCTGTAGACACTGTGCACTTTGGACATAGGACTCAGAGGAATTGCCCTGAATCTAACCCAAAGCCTCCTTCCAGAGCAATAGCTTCTGTGATATTGGAAGCTGCTATGCAAGCTGCCAATGTAGGAATGCAATCAATAGTCCTACTCAGGTGTGATTGCTATAAACCGTAACAGTGATCAGCATAACAAGATATCCGGAACTATAGAGGGCAAAATGTCCTTGTGCTCACAAACACTGAAGAAGCCAGGAGAAGTTAAACATTCTTTTTTTTTTTTTTTTTTTTTTTTTTCTTCAGAGGAAGATGTTACCTGTTCTCTCCACCCATATCTCACAGAATTTATGTTTTACTTACCCTAGACAATTTCCCCTTAAAACTTGAACATTGCTTCTAGGCTATACAATGAATTCTTGTTAGTGATGTCACTTGTATTTACAACAGCCTAAGTGCTGTCTGTGTTATCTTAGGGCCATGTCAATCCTGGCAACCATGCGAATGATGTTAAATCACAGTTTTTCTCCCTAGACTCTAAATCATGGGCATTATCTCTCAATGAACATTATATATCTTTCTGAAAGAAGCCAGCTGTGCTTTATAAAGAATTTCAATGTAAACATGTCTTAAGCCCTGCTATACTAACAGAGACTGAGTTAATTGTTATCAAGAAACTCTTTTTCCAAAATTGTGCTGTGCTTAAACATGGATAAAATAAACCAAACCATCAGGTGTCAGACTCTAGACATTTGTCTCAGCACCAGCTACCTAAATTGGGCTGAACCAAGTTTCACTTTTCCCTCGCTGGGATCATTTCCCTGCCAACCATGAGGACTTCAGAGATGCTCCAGCACCAAAAGGTACAACTGTGGCATTTATATTTTGGCAGTAACCAACAGCTGTCTAATTGAACATAAGGCTTGCTCAATAGGATGGAATCAAGCCTTGTATAGAAAACGTAGCTAATCACCTGTAGCTAGTGAGGTCATACATCTCAGAGGAGAATTTGCTACTACCACTTTCTTAAATAAACTCTATATGTATTACAAATACTAATATTATACCCCAAAATAAGTGTAGTACTCATCCATCTTTTATTCTTATTTTTTATTTATACTTATGCACTTAAATTACATATTTTATTATAGCTTGCATCTTACCTGAATAGCCTTTTATGAGTGCTCATTCTTTCCTGCACCTATTATATACTATTTGATGCATTACTTCTCATACCTCTAATTGATATGGTTTGACTTGGTGTTTATAGTGTCTTTCCTCTTTTCTTCAATTTCCATCTGGGAAAGTTGTCTTTTAAAATTGGTAAATGAATAAGGATATTTTAAGACAAGCATAAAACAAAGCACGGCAGTTGAGCAAGCACTGCAGAAAATATGTAAGTTATTTAGCCAACACAATAAACATAATATAATAGACTAAAGACTATAAATAACATAATCATCTAATATATATATCTATAAAACCTTTGTTAAAATTTAACACATTTCCATGACAAAAACTCTGAGAAAAGTAGGCATAGAAGGATTGTGCCTTAATATAATAGTGATTATGCATGACAAGATTCTAGGCAATATTATATAGTACTGCAGAGAAAAGCTGAAAATACTTCCTATAAACTGTGGGTTGAGACAAGAATGTTTACACTCTCTACTCTTAATATAACACTTAAATCTTAAACCAGGAGAAAGAAATAAAATGGATACAAGTAGGAAAGGAAGAAGTTGAATTTTTTCCTATTTGTAGATGGTACCACCCTACACTTAAGACTCCACTAGAGGTTCTGGTCAGCACCAGATCCAGGCCACCTTGGGCACGAATTCGGTGGATGGTCTCATGGTCCCCAGAAGACTGTATGTGGCAGGTGTCCTAGCACACTCGGGATCTTAGGATCACTGGTGAGTGGAAAACAACATCTGTTCCAAAACACCTGGGAGGGGCTTGTGCCAACAGGAACAGGGACACAGGAAACCTACCCAACGAGCTGCTTGGGTTCCTTCCTTTCAGTGCCAGCCCCAGGCCACCTTGGGTGAGAACTCGGCAGGGGTCCTACGGTCCCCAGAGGACTCTCCACACTACAGGAGTGCTAGCATGCCCATGATCTTAGGATAACTGAGGAGAGTCAGCCTCTAGAAAGAGCTCTGACAACGGGGCTCAGGTGAGAGCACCATCTTGTATCCTGGGTCTCTCAGAGACCAGACTGGGAAGGAGAGCCTGCAGGCCTCAGAAGCAACACAACTTCTTGGATAGGGTCCTGTTGGGCCTTCATCCTCAGACAGGAGGCAGAGCTGAGACCCAGACCTCTGTGAAGCTTCCCTGCAAGAAGAGAGCTTTCCTGCAGTATACTCTGACCACTGGGACTCAGCAGAGAGTTGGATCCCAGGACTGCTGACAGAGGCTAACAGAATCACAGGAGGAACAAGCTCCACCCAGAGAACATCTAACACCAGAGATTCCCAGATGGCAAAAGGCAAAATTAAGAATCTTACTAACAGAAAACAAGACCACTCAGCATAAATCAGAACCCAGTATGCCCAAAACAGCAAGTCCTGGATACCCCAACATACCCGAAAAGCAAGATTCAGATTTAAAATCATATCTAAGCCGGGCGTGGTGGCACACGCCTTTAATCCCAGCACTCGGGAGGCAGAGGCAGGCGGATTTCTGAGTTCGAGGTCAGCCTGGTCTACAAAATGAGTTCCAGGACAGCCAGGGCTATACAGAGAAACCCTGTCTTGAAAAACCAAAAAAAAAAAAAAAAAAAAATCATATCTAATGAGGCGGGTAGAAGACTTTAAAAAGGGCATTAATAACTCAGTTAAAGAAATACAGGACAATACTACTAAATAGGTAGAAGTCCTTAAAGAGGAGCACAAAAATCCCTCAATGAATTACAGGAAAACACTGATAAACAGGTAGAAGTCCTTAAAGAGGAAACACAAAAACACCTTAAAGAATTAGAGGAAAAGACAACCAAACAGGTGATGGAATTGAACAAAACCATCCAAGATCTAAAAATGGAAGTAGAAAATATAAAGAAAATCCAAAGGGAGACAACTCTGGAGATAGAAACCCTAGGAAAGAAATCAGGAAACATAGATGTAACCATCAGCAACAGAATACAAGAGATGCAAGAGAGAATCTGAGGTGCAGAAAATTCCATAGAGAACATGCACACAACAATTAAAGAAAATGCAAAATGCAAAAAGGTCCTCACTCAAAACATCCAGGATATCCAGGTCACAATGAAAAAACCAAACCAAAGGATAATAGGTATAGATGAGAATGAAGATTTTCAACTTAAAGGGCCAATAAATATCTTCAACAAAATTGTAGAAGAAAACTTCTGTAACCTAAAGAAATAGATACCCATGAAAATACAAGAAGCCTACAAAATTACAAATAGACTGGATCAGAAAAGAAATTCCTGCAAACACACAATAATGAAGACAACAAATGCACTAAATAAAGATAGAATATTAAAAGCAGTAAGGGAAAAAGGTCAAGTAACATATACAGGCAGACCTATGAGAATTACAGGAGACTTCTCTCCAGAGACTATGAAAGTCAGATGATCCTGGACAATGTTATACAGACCCTAAGAGAACAGAAATGCCAGCCCAAGATACTATACCCAGGAAAACTCTTAATTACCATAGATGGAGAAACCAAAGTATTCCATGGAAAATCCAAATTCACACAATATCTTTCCATGAATCCAGCCAGTCAAAGGATAATAAAGGGAAAAAAAATCCAACACAAAAAGGAAAATTACAGCCCAGAAAAAAGCAAGAAAGTAATCGCTCAACAAACCTAAAAGAAGATAGCCACAAGAAAAAAAATCACAACTCTAACAACAAAAATAACACGAAGGAACAATGACTTTTCCTTAATATCTCTTAATATCAATGGACTCAATCCCACCCCCAAAAGAAGATACAGACTAAGAGACTGGCTATATAAACAGGACCCAACCTTTTGATGTATACAAGAAATCCACCTCAGGGATAAAGACAGACACTACCTCAGAGTACAAGACTTGAAAACAACATCCCAAGCAAATGGTCCAAAGAATCAAGCTGGAATAGCCATTCTAATATTGAATAAAATCAACTTCCAACCCAAAGTTATCAAAAAAGACAAGGAGGGGCACTTCATACACATCAGAGGTAAAAACTTCCAAGATGAACTCTCAAATCTGAATATCTATACTCCAAATGCAAGGGCATCCACATTCATAAAGAAAACTAGGGTAAAACTCAAAGAATACATTGCACCTCATACAATAATAGTGGGAGAATTCAACACCCCACTCTCATCAAAGGACAGATCCTGGAAACAGAAACTAAACAGAGATAAGTAATGAAACAAATGGATTTAACTGGTATCTACAGAACAGTTTATCCTAAAACAAAAGGAAGTAAATTCTTCTCAGTATTTCATGGTGCCTTCTCCAAAATTGACCATATAAATCAGTCAGAACACAGGCCTCAACAGATACAAAAATATTGAAATTATCCCATGCAGCCTATCAGATCACCATGGGCAAAGGCTGATCTTCAATAACAACATAAATAATAGAAAGCCAACATCTACATGGAAGCTGAATAACACTCTACTCAAGGATAACTTGGTCAAGGAAGAAATAAAGAAATTAAAGACTTTGTAGAGTTTAATAAAAATGAGGACACAGCATAACCAAATTTATGGGACACAATAAAAACAGTCCTAAGAGGAAAACTCAAAGCTCTGAGGGCCTCCTAAAAGAAACAAGAGAGAGCACACACTAGCAGCTTGACTGCAAACCTAAAAGCTCTAGAAGAAAAGTAAGCAAATTCACCCCAGAGTAGTAGACAGCAGGAAATAATCAAACCCACTGCTGAAATCAACCATGGAAACAAAATAACTATACAAAGAATCAACCAAATTTAGAGCTTGTTTTCTTGAGAAAATCAACAAGATAGATAAACACTTAGCTAGACTAACTAGAGGGCACAGGGACAGTGACCTAATTAACAAAATCAGAAATGAAAAGGGAGACATAACAACAGAACATGAGGAAATCCAAAACATCATCAGATCCTACTATAAAAGGCTATACTCAACAAAACTGGAAACATGGATGAAATGGACAACTTCCTAGACAGATGCCAGGTACCAAAGTTAAATCAGGATCAGATTAATGATCTAAACACTCCCATTTTGCCTAAAGAAATAGAAGAAGTCATCAATAGTCTCCCAACCAAAAAAAGCTCAGGACCACATGTATTTAGTACAGAGTTCTATCAGACTTTCAAAGAAGACCTAATTACAATTTTCCTCAAACTATTCCACAAAATAGAAACAGAACATACTCTACACAATTCACTTTATAAATCCACAACTACTCTGATACTCAAACCACACAAAGACACAACACAGAAAGAGAACTTGAGAACAATTTCAGAATAAATATCGACACAAAAATACTGAATACAATTCTTGCAAACTAAATCCAAGAACATATCAAAATGATCATCCATGATGCACAAGTAGGCCTCATTCCAGGGATGCAGGGATGTTTTAATATATGGAAATCCATCAAAGTAATCCACTGTATAATCAAACTCAAAGACAAAAACCACATGATCATCTTCTTAGATGCTGAGAATGCATTTGACAAAATCCAACACCCATTCATAATAAAAGTCTTGGAAATATCAGGAATTCAAGGCTCATACCTAAACATAATAAAAGCAATATACAGTAATCCAGTAGCCAACATCACACTAAATGGAGAGAAATTGAAGCAATCCCACTAAAATCAGGACTAAACAAGGCTGCCTCCTTTTTCCCTACCTATTCAATATAGTACTTGAAGTCATATTCAGAGCAATTAGACAATGAAAGGAGATCAAGTGCATGAAAATTGGAAAGGAAGAAGTCAAAATATCACTGTTTGCAGATGATATGATAGTATATATAAGTGACCCTAATAATTCCACCAGAGAACTCCTAAACCTGATAAACAGCTTCAGTGCAATAGCTGGATATAAAATTATCCTGAACAAATCAGTGGTCTTTCTCTACACAAAGGATAAAAAGCTGACAAAGAAATTGGGGAAACAACACCCTTCACAATAGTCACAAATAATATAAAATACCTTTGTGTAACTCTAACTAAGGAAATAAAAGAGCTGTATGATTAAAAACTTCAAGTCTCTGAAGAAAGAAATCAAAGAATATCTCAGAAGATGGAAAGATCTACCATGCTCATGGATTGGCAGGATAAATATAGTCAAAATGGCTATATTTCAGAAAGCAATCTACAGATTCAATACAATCCCCATCAAAATTCCAACTTAAGTCTTCGCAGATTTAGAAAAGACAATTGGCAAATTAAACTGGAATAATAAAAAACCTAAGATATCAAAAACTATTCTCAACAATAAAAAAAAAAAAAAAAAAAAAAAAAAAAAAAAAAAAAAAAAAAAAAAAAAAAAAAAAAAAAAAAAAAAAAAAAAAAAAAAAAAAAAAAAAAAAAAAAAAAAAAAAAAAAAAAAAACCTCTGGTAGAATCACCATGCTTGACCTTTAGCTGTACTACAGAGCAATTGTGAAAAAAACTCCATGGTACTGGTACAGCGACAGACAGGTAGATCAATGGAATAGGATTGAAGACCCAGAAATGAACCAACACACCTATGGTCACTTGATCTTTGACATAGGCACCAAACCATCCAGTGGATAAATACATTTTTAACAAATGGTGCTGGCACAACTGGCTGTTATCATGTAGAAGAATGTGAATTGATCCACTCTTATCTCCTTGTACAAAGCTCAAGTCTAAGTGGATGAAGGAACTCCACATAAAACCAGAGACACTGAAAGCTATAGAGGAGAAAAGCCTCAAAGATATGGGCACAGGAGAAAAATTCCTGAACAGAACAGCAATGGTTTGTTCTATAAGATCAAGAATAGACAAATGGGACCTCATAAAATTGCAAAGCTTCTGTAAGGCAAAAGACACTGTCAATAAGACAAAAAGGCCACCAACAGACTGGGAAAGGTTCTTTATCAATCCTACATTCTATAGGGGACTAATATCTAATATATACAAACAACTCAAGAAGCTGGACTCCAGAAAATCAAATAACCTCACTAAAACAAAAAATTGGGTATAGAGCTAAACAAAGAATTCTCAACTGAGGAATACTGAATAGTTGAAAAAAATGTTCAACATCCTTAATCAGCAGGGAAATGCAAATCAAAACAATCCCCCCCCCCCCTGAGATTCTGTCTCACACCAGTCATAATGGCTAAAATCACAAATTATGGTGACAGCAGAAGCTGGCAAAGATGTGAAAAAAGAGGAATATACCGCCATTGCTGGTGGGATTGAAAGCTGGTACAACTACCCTGAAAATCAGTCTGTTGTTTCCTCATAAAATTGGACATAGTACTGCCAGAAGATCCAGCAATACCTCTCCTGTGCATATACTCAGAAGATTATCCAACATATAGTAAGGATTTGTGTTCCACTATGTTCATAGCAGCCTTATTTATGATAGCCAGAAGCTGAAAAGAACCCAGATGTCCCTCAACAGAGGAATGGATACAGAAAATGTGATTCATTTGCACAATGGAGTACTACTCAGCTATTAAAAACAATAAATTTATGTAATTCTTAGGCAAAATAGATGGATCTGGATGATAACATCCTGAGTGTGGTAACCCAATCACAAAAGAACATACATGGTATGCACTCACTGATAAGTGGATATTAGCCCATAAATTTATTATACTAAAGATACAATTTGCAAAACACATGAAACTGAAGAAGAAGGAAGACCAAAATGTAGATACTTCATTCCTTCTTAGAATGGGGAACAAAATACCCATGGAAAGAGTTACAGAGACAAAGTTTGGAGCTGATACAGAAGAAAGGACCATCCAGAGACTGCCCCACTTGGGGATCCATCCCATAAACAACCACCAAACCCAGACACTATTGCATATGCTAGCAATATTTTGCTACTGGCACCCTGATATAGCTGTCTCTTGTGAGGCTATGCCAGTGCCTGGCAAATACAGAAGTGGATGTTCACAGTTATCTATTGGATTGGACACAGGGCCCCCAATGAAAGTACTAGAGAAAGTACCAGAGGAGCTAAAGGGTTCTGCAACCCTATTGGAGGAACAATAATATGAACTAATGTGTACCCTTCTGAACTGTGTCTCTAGTTGCATTTGTAGCAGATGGCCTAATAGGCCATCAATGGGATGAGTGGCCTTGGTCTTGCAAAGATTATATGCCCCAGTACAGGGGAATGCTAGGGCCAGGAAGAGGGAGTGGGTGAGTTGGGGAGCAGTGTCAGGGGAGTGTATAGGGGACATTTGGGATAGCATTTAAAATGTAAATGAAGACAATATCTAATTAAAAAACTGAATTCTAGCAGACAGAAATATATGTCAATTTCCACAAATATCTTCCTTTGCTTTGGTATCATATTGGCTAACTCTCAGTAAAAATAAAGCATTTTATTTCTTAAAAAATAAAAACTCTAACAGAAAGCTCTAAGATCTGATAACTATAAACCTTAAAATAAAGTAGTAGAAAATCATCATAGAATATCCCCTGTACGTACTGCCATACCTCCTTCCCTATCACGATTATCTGTATCCTCCTGAAAGTATACTCTCAAATGAACTTTTTTCCCTTAAAATGCTTTTGTCAGGTATTTTGTCTAAGCGATGAAATAAGCAACTAATACAGAAAATTGGTAGCAGGAGTGGAGTCATTGCTGTGTTAGACCTGACCATATAGTCCTTATGTCTTTGGAACTGGTCTGCAGAAAGAATGAGGAGCAGTTTAGAAAAGGCCTTGAGTGCTGTAAGAATTTCTTATCTGACCACTTTCATAGGATCTTAGAAGACAGGAATGCTTAGAAAAATATGGACAGTACAAGCCCAGTTTATGAAGTATCGAAGGGGAATGCAGGTCTGTAGAGATTGAGGTAGAGGTCACTCAGATTTTGTTCTGTCAGATAATATATCTTCATTTTCCATAACAAAAGAAACATCAAAGTGAAGATGCAGCCCATGGAATGGGAGACTACCTTTACCTACTAAATATCACATAGGTTACTAATATCTAGGGAAAAAAGTACTACAAAAAATTAAACACAAACATAAAGCTTTTTAATTAGTAAATGGGCCAATTAGCTTGACTAATCTCTAAAGAAAAATACAGAGGCCCAATAAATATTTGTAAAAACATCAATTACTATAGCCATCACAAAACTACAATTTAAAAGTACCTTGAGAGTCACTCTTACCCCATTCAAAATGCCTAACATTAAGGAAAAAGGATAATAATGGGTGGTAATGTGAGTATAAACTGATATAACCACTATGGAGATTGGTATTAAAGTGTCTCAAAAAACTTAAAATAGAATTAGCATATAACTCAGATATACAATTCTTGTGTATATGCCCAAAGGATAATAAGACTTACTAAGGAGATACCTGGATAGCCTCATTTAGTGCTACACTACTCATAATAGGTTAGAAATAAAACCAGCTTAGATATCCATTGATGGATAGATGGTTTAAGAAAAATTATATATATAACTACACACATACATATATATGTGTAATTTTATATATATACACATATATGTGTAATACACACACACACACACACACACACACACACACACACACACACACACACACACTGGAATTTTTCTCAGGTATAGAGAAACATGAAATCATAATAATATAATGGTTTCAAGGTCTATCCATTTTCAGGGAAATGGATAGACCTTGAAACTATTTATATTAATCAAAATAAGCAAGGCTTAGAAATGAAGACAAATAAAAATGTTTTATGTAGAAGGTAGTTACAAAACTAAGAAAGGTATCATGAGAATGGGACAAGATATATTAAGAGAAGTGGGAGTGTAAGGAGGATTTTAAAAGAGAGTTGTATGGAAATAGAGAATGGTGAAGAGGAAGATGAATAGTCGTGTGGCAGTGAAGGATAGTGGGGAATTGGGATGAATAAGACCAAGTATTAAAATAATGAAATCCATTACTTTGTATGCTAATTTATAGCACTGTTTTAAAAATGTAAAGAGAAAATTTAGATTTAAAAAGCACATTGATTAAACAAATCAGTCTTTATTTGGACATTCTGAGTCAACAGTTTTCCATTCTATTAACAGTCATCTATTTTCTTAAATTAGCTGGCATTTCAGCATATAAAGCTGACTGGTTGAGGAACTGGGTATATAAATCAAGCTATCCTTAGAACCATGCCTCATCTTCCCATTATACTGCACTTCAGTTTTATTGCATCAGGAAGCTCTAGGTTCATAGAGAGAACCCATTTCAAAAAATAAAAAACAAAAGATGTAGAAACCGTTGAAAAAGTCAATCTCATAACAGCTTCTGATTTACACATGTACCTATAGATAAACACACCAGCATGCATGTGTGTGTGTGTGTGTGTGTGTGTGTGTGTGTGTATGTGTGTGCGAACAACGATATTGTTGTTCTGACCTATTTCCCTCATATTATTTTTTATTGCATCAGGTTTTCTAATTAAATTTTGCTGTATAAAATGATAAAACACATTTAAGCTACATGAGATGGCAAAGAAAATAAGGCTGGGGTTGAGAATTATCTCCTTGTCCTCACAAGGACTTGGTCAAGAACTTGAAAGCAGAGCCTTGGTCCATTTTAGACCCTGTCATATTTGATGTGGGTTCCCCTACACATCAGGCTGACCGTACCCGTATAAGGTTCTCCACTCCTACCATCAATAGCAAAATCCTCTTCAATGCATAACTCATACATAATTACCCCAAGTTCTGGGAAGAATAGACCTTTACATGAGCTTTCTTGTATTCCTCTCATAATACCTTTCCCCTGACCTTACCTTATACTTGCTTTGCTGTACATGTTCTTAAAATTATGTCTACTACCAAGACCAAGGCTGTTCTAAGGTATCTCCTTAAGTATATTTGAAGTGTTACTTTTCTTCCCTATTGTCAGTCTTCAGTGTTGCATTCCCAGAATAATGCTATAAAGAAATAAAAGGAGGTGATCACCACACTCATATTACACAGCTTTTTGGTTCCTGCTTCCAGGGCAGGAGAAACCTTCTTTAAAATTTATAATGTTTCTATGAACAAAATGACACTCATAATACTTAAATGAAAATTCTTTGCCAAATATGACAGAGAATTATAGTGTCTTACATATATCCAGTCTTCCCTTACATCCCTACCCCTGCTGTGTGTGTGTGTGTGTGTGTGTGTGTGTGTGTGTGTGTGTGTGTATGTGTGTATTCATGTTTGTGGGTGCATATGCAGGTGTTTGTGCATATATGTGAAGATCAGATGACAACATCTGGTGTCTTGCTCAGTAATTTTTTTTCTATCTTTTTTTGAGATAGGGTCTTTCATTGAACCTAGAGATCACTACAATATCTTGTCAGGAAGACCCTTGAGTGCTTCTCTCTCTCCTTTCCCAGTACTGGGATTATAGACATTCAGTATTACACAGAACTTTTTGTGTGGCTGCTGGAAATCCAAATTTGAGTCCTCATGCTTTCAGAGCAAGAACTTTACAAGTTGAGCTATGGTCCTTTCTTCTTATTCTTTAATAAAAGTTGGGCTGGAGAGATGGCTCAGGAAATAAAATATTTGCTCCTGCAGTGTGAGTAACAGAGTTTTGATCTTCAGAATGCACATAAAAATTGGCTAACATAACAGTCACCTGTAAATCCAGTACTCAAAAGGCAGACACAGGGGATTTCTGGAGAAGGCTGGCTACCTGGACTAGTCAGAATTATATAACACCAAGTTTAACAAGAGAGTGTGCATCAATAAATAAAGTGAAGAGAGACATAGGAAGACACATCAGTGTCAGTCTTTTTAAGCAAACATTTTTTTTTTTTTTTAAGATTTATTTTATTTAAGTACACTGTAGCTGTCTTCAGACAATCCAGAAGAGGGCGCCAGATCTCATTACGGATGGTTGTGAGCCACCATGTGGATGCTGGGATTTGAACTTATCACCTTCGGAAGAGCAGTCGGGTGCTCTTACCCACTGAGCCATCTCACCAGCCCCCAGTGTCAGTCTTCTACCTGTATCTGCACATATGTGCATACACACACATACAAACACATTACACATGAGCACCACAAACATATACATACAAAATAAAAACAATAAAATGAAATTATGGTTGAACACAGTGCCTACTGAAAAGACTACAGTTTCAAGTTTTGCTTGAAAATATGAATTATTCTTAGTGTAGTAAGAAGAAAATACTACACAGGCCCCACATGAAGGTGATTAAAACAGGGCCACCTTACCTGGAATTTGATGACAGGTTCTCTAGTAGCCCTTCACATTACAGTTAAAAATGAATGGAACTAAGATGTTTGTTTCAGAAAACTTCACAGAGCTGCCATGACACCTCTGGACAAGCTACTTCTACAGCCTATTTAATCTTAGAGAAATAAGTCTAGGCCATATACAGATATTTTCCTATTTACAACAACATATCATTTTAGAAAATAAAAGCATACTATGTAAAAATGGGACAGTAAAATACACAAAGGTGGAAACTTTTCTTTTTTAGACAGAGTTGCATTAAGACCATTTAAATGTCAGTATTTATGGACTAAATGTAAACAAAACCATAGAAACAGTTTCTTAGAACACAGTTAAATACTAATGCATAAGTAGCAAATGTGTTGAGAAGTGATATACTCCAAATATTAATTCTTGAGATAAATATAGTCATTGTAGTTTTCATTTAACAATTGGAGTGAACTATTCATACACAAGAAAATGTAGATGAGTCTCAAACTCATTATTCTGAGCAGTAAATGCTAGACAAAAGGATGCATATTAGGAGGCATTATATGATTTTATTTATGTAAAATTCTAGAAAATTAAATCTATAATGTCAGGTAATAAGACAGTGATTTTTCCCTATAAGGAGAGTTAGAAGTGGGAAAGGAATGCAGAATCAAAAGGACACAAAGGAATGTTGAAGAGTGATGGATAGGTTTATTGTTTGGATTGTTTATAATTCATTCATATGGCCAAATTATCTAGTATCACACTTTAAATACTTGAAACTTATTGCTTACCAATTATATTTCAATTAGCCTATGGTTAAAAAATTACTCTTCTATTTGCCTTTACCTAATTTTGCATCACTCACATGCTAGCTTTACATGCCCATTTTCGATTCCTCAAAGTATCTTCTTCACATGTTATAGCATTCTACTAACTGTGTTTGGAATGTGTCTTTATTTTCTTATTTATTACCTATTCACTTTACATCCTACTCACTGCCCCAGTCCTGGTCAACCCCTCCCACAACCCTTCCCCTTACCTGCCTCTCCTTCTTTGAGCATATGAGGCCTCCCTGTGTATTTCCTCTACCCTAGCATTTTGAGTCTCTGCAAGGCTAGGTGATTTCTCTCCCACTGAGAACAGACATGGCAGTCCAGCCGAAAGAACATATACCACATACAGGCAACAGCTTTAGGGAAAGACTCTGCCCACATGAAGACCAAGCTGCATATCTGGTACATATGTGTCAAGAGGCCTAAGTCCAGTAAATCTAAGTTATTTGGTTGGTGGTTCAATCTCTGAGATATGCAAGGCTCCAGGTTAATTGACTCTGTTGGTCTTCCTGTAAAGTTTCTGTCTCCTTCAGGACCCATAATTCTTCTTCCTATTATTCCATAAGAGTCTTCAAGCTCCATACATTGTTTGGTTCTGGATGTCTGCATCTGTCTTAGTCAGCTGCTGGATAGAGCCTTCCACAGGACAGCCATGCTAGACTCCTGTCTGCAAGCATAATGGAATATCATTAATAGTGTCAGGGATTAGTTCTTGCCCATGGAGTGGGTCTTAAGTTGGACCAGTTTTTGGTTGGTCATACCCTCATTTCCATTTGAGAATCATTAGAATCATTTGAGAATGATTAGGTCTTCCTATACTCTACAATATTGGAAAATCTTAATGAAATTGATGGCTTTCTAGATACCACTTATGAAAGTTAAATCAAGATCAGTTACCATTTAAACAGCCCTACAAACCCCTAAAGAAATAGAATGTTACTTGAGATCTCTTCCACGTGGTATTTTCTTTTCAAATGCTACAAATATTTAAACATTCAAAATATCATATATATGTCATTTATGTCTAGAGTATATAATATATAGTTCACTCTTAAATGTTAAACCAAAGAAGAATGATATGGCATAATTTACTTTTGTAAGTTGGATGCAGCACAAAACAGCCTAAGGCTGCTAATGCTTATTTGCTTGCATTTCCTCTGCCAGGGAGCAGAGAAGGAACAAAGAAAGCAGATCTGAAAGGGAGAACAAATATTAAACCACACTGTTGAGATAAGAGCCACAGAATGCTAGGTGAGTGGAACTTGGCCTCTGGGGAGATGCCTGCAGAAATTCTGAAGGATTTTACTGGGAATATTCTGTTAATGAAGAGGAGAGCTTTATCCACTGGCTGTCATTTCAAATGAGCAAACAAGTCCCTCTACAGGTTTTGATTTTCCTGAGTATCTGGATTATGAAGGCCTCAGTAAAGAGAATTCAGATTCTAGCAGGAGTTGATATACTATCAGAATACCTGCAGAAAGAGCTACTGATACACAGCTATATGTTTGCCACAACATCTGAGAGAATGAAAGGATTGTGAAGCCAAGATGGTTTCAAATGCTCTATCAGAGCTAAGTGGTACATATGGGTTTTGTGTTTCTGTGTGTTTGTTTTTAGTTGTTGTTGTTGTTGTTTTAAATACTGACTGAGGACTAGAATAAATCCATTAGGATTGTTTTCTCCTATACCCCAGTAACATATGTAACCGAAAGCTAACCTTATTCAACATATGCATCCTATAATTTTGTTTCACATGAGTACTTGTTTAATCACTCTTGGGGCACTCATTCCTGGGAGATACTAGTGTTTGTATCACACTTATAAACTACTGATTTTACTCTATTGTACCCCAATCAAAGAAGAACACCTGGAATAGGTGTTGGACCTTTCAGAAATAGAAATAGAACACTTGGAAAGAAAACTCAGCATTATTAAAAGATCCCAGATGAATGCAATACATAGCCAAGGGAGTGAAAAATTGAGTTTTTTTTTTTCAGTCTTTTAAATACAAATAATACTATTAAATAATACTATTTATAACAATAGTTCATTCTCTCTCTCTCTCTCTCTCTCTCTCTCTCTCTCTCTCTCTCTCCCTCTCAGGTGACATGAATACTACAGCTCCATGTGACAAATTTCACTAACAACCTGAACAACTTGAGTAGCATTACCCACTTGGGCCTTTAAGAAGGATGCAGTCCTGGCTGATAGCCTGATGGCAGCTTTTTGAAAAACTGTTCTTGAGAACCAGTTCATTCAGGCCTGGGATTCTGACTCACAAAACTCACCATAATACATATACATATGCATGTGCATATCCATATCCATATCCATATCCATATCCATATACATATACTGTTTTAGTTGGGCAAGTGTTAGGTTTGGGATGTAGCAGTGTTATGGGTAAGACACTAGAGATGACTGCTCATATACAATTTATAGCTGGAACTATACCAAAGTGCTTGGGGACCTATGTGTGGCCCCAAGTAGTCAGAATTTGGAGTTTTTAAAGGCAGAAACCATGTCCTGGCATCTTGATTTGCATCTGTGGGAGATAGAGTTAGTGGAGGGGTCACTCATAAAAGTCAGCAGTTTAATGGATGCTGAGATAAGCAGTTAGCTAGAGGAGGTTCTGTACAAATAGGCAGTTTAACAGAAGCTAAGTTAGCTAGGACATCCTAGCCTTGGGTCCCAGAATGGAGTTGGGTAATTTTCCATGGGACCCCCCATTGAAGAGTTAAATTCTAGTTAAAGTGGAAATGGTTCCCAGAATCCAGATGGACAAGCCTTTGCATTGCGTTGCACTGTGGATTTACACATGTCCTTAACAAAAAGAGTCACCTCAAAATATCATTCACTTGGTTGTTTAATAAGATCATTGTAGATTAGTTCCCTATGTCTACTCAAGGAGTCCTGCTGGCACCAGAATCATCCAGTCACATTGCACCTCAGACAAAAATTGTGGGCGACTTCAACACCACACCCTCAAATGAACATCTAGATCAGGGAAATACAAACTAAATAGAGCTACATTGAAACTAACAGAAATAGATTTAAAAGATAGCTATACAACATTTAATCCTAAATCAAGGGAATATACCTTCTCAGCACCTCATGATACCTTCTCCAAAACTGACCAGATATAATAAGTCAAAAAACAGGCCTCAACAAATAGAAGATTTAAAAAGTCCCTTTCTTCCTATCAGATCACCACAGACTAAGGCTGGTCTTCAATAACAATAAAAACAACAGAAAGCCCACATTCACATGGAAGCTGAACCAAGCTCTATTCAATAACTCAGTCAACGAAGAAATAAAGAAAGAAATTAAAGAGTTTTTAGAATTCAATGAAAATAAAGATACAACATACCCAAACTTATGGATCACAATGAAAGCAGTGCTAAGAGGAAATCTCATAGCTCTAAGTGCCTCCAAAAAAACTGTAGAGAACATACACTAGCAGTTTAACAGCACACCTGAAAGCTTTAGAAATTAAAAAAGCAAATATACCCAAGAGGATTAGACAGTAGAAAATAATCAAACTCAGGACAGAAATCAACCAAGCAGAAACAAAAAGAACTATACAAAGAATCAACCAAACCAGGAACTGGTTCTTGAGAAAAATCAACAAGATAGATAAATCCTTAGCCAGACTAACCAGAAGATACAGAGACAGTACCTAAATTAACAAAATCAGAAATACAAAGGGAGATATAACAATAGAAACTGAAGAAATCCAAAAAAATCATCAGATCCAATTCAACAGCCTATACTCAACAAAATTAGAAAATCTCGATGAAATGGATAATTTTTCTAGGCAGATAACAGGTACCAAAGTTAAATCAGGATCAGACAAATCATCTAAACGGTCCCATAACCCCTAAAGAAATAGAAACAGTTATTAATAGTCTCCCAACCCCCCCCCCAAAAGATCCTAGGATCAGATAAGTTTAGTGCAGAATTCTATCAGACCTTCAAAGAAGACTTAAAACCAATACTCCT
>LR753359.1:909001-914001 GCA_902729485.2 Mus minutoides | reverse complement strand
ATTTTGAAAATCTGTTCTTTTTAGATGGAAAAAGGTACCAAAATAATGATATCTTATTCCTGTAGAAATAAAGTTAATGTGACTACAGTCTTTTGCTAAAATCTCAGAAAACATAGGGACAGGGTATTTTTAACACATGAAGAATCTCTTGTAATACTGAGGATATGTCACACAGGTAATTCACTCAGCAATAGCTAGGCAGTTGAATTATAATGTCTCTTTTAATAAGAGCTCAAGAATTTATTGGAACCTATTTTCTTGGAAAATTTGTGGGTGCGTTTTGCTAATAAAGAAGTGAATAACATGGAAAACAGGTGTCTTAGCAGGTAAGAGCACTTGTTGCTTATCCAGAGGACCTGGGTTCAATTCCTAAGACCCATTTGACAGTTCACTGAAACTCCAGCTCCAGTTGATTGAATGCCCTCTTTTGGCTTCTATAGGTATCAGGTATACAGGTGGTGCATAGATATATATGTAGGCAAAACACTTATATACATTTAATAAGAGAATACCAAAAAAAGTTAACATGTAGTCATCACTATGGTTTTGAGAAAGTTACTTCATAAGAAGCACAGGCAGCTTGAACTGAAAGAGACAAACAGTACAAAGTGAATGAATGAAGACTGTTGGATTGCCACATTGATGTCAGCAGGAAGGAAGCTGAGGGAAATAATTAGCTACCTACCATGCTTTCTTTCATGAAGAAGGAAGATGATTCAGCATGAAGCCAAGGGTGCAGAGGATGGAGGTTCTTCTCAGGCAAGAAAAACAATTCTTTGACCTTGAAACCAAATGACTACACTAAGTATTTCCTGACTCCCTTCCAGAGTTTCTATAGACCATTAACTGCCTCTTACTTTTCCTTTCTCCTGGTTGAACAGTAATGTGTGTAACAGTTGCTCCATGCCTGGCTCATTATTGGATGTTGGTGTTCTGGAGAGCAGCAATTTGTCTCTTTATTTTCTTCAATTCTCCATTTTAGAGAAAACTATGCTCCTGTGAAGAAACCAATGAATGACCAAGTCTACTGACCTGGGAAGCTAATTTACACGTGGCTACATGTTCAAAGATGAGATTTAGAATTTTGGCTGACTCTGTCGTGAAATTTTGGACAATTTTGTACACACATAAAAGAGACATGAATCAGTGGGGCCCAGCTGGAAGACTGTGGCAGATCTGCTTTAACATACCTGCCACAATCTCTATCTCCTTACGTTCACACTATTTGATAATCTCATCACCTTGGATGTAGATTAAACCTGTGAATTGCTTTCAAGGGACAGAAAACTTGATAGGTAATATGCTTATAGTTCCAATATTGCACTATACTACACAAGACGCCTTTTGTTTGGGGATTTGAAGGGCCTGGGTTTCCATATAGTTTTCTCATATGCTATTCAATTTAGTTAAACCTTCTTCCAACCACTTATTTCTCCATCCCATTCAAGTGTGATCATTTTGGGTTCCCTCTATTCCCCATCTCTACTTTCATTTTACCCACACTTTACTGTTGCCTCCCCTTTAACATATCATGTCTTTCCATTGTTGATTTGTAAAAAGCAGGATGCCATCCTACAGATACAAGGGAGGAAACTCTGACAACAACTGGGGGACTTTAAATCAGATCCTCTCTGGTTAAGTCCATGATGGAAAACACAGTCTTGACTGGTACCATGACTATAAAATTATAAAATATATGTCAGAAGAACCAGGTAAATTGTGTGTCACTCCTGACCTTTAGAAGTTGTGGGACAATAAACATGCATTTTTTCATTAGCAAATTTGTGATTGTTGTATATAAATATATAAGTAACTTTAGACTTTTCATCAGTGATATTTTACCATTTCTGTTCTCCTGAACCATAAGTAAAATATGCAAGCATACTTTACTTCCATTTGAAAATGTTTATTTCAGTTTCGTTAATATCTCCACATTTTGCATCAGTACAGTGGAAGTTGAAACTGTTTCTTATACTGGATTCATCTGTAACTTTTGTCAACATTCAGCGTTTGATTGGGCTCCAGTCCTTGAGTGTGTGATACATCAAGTCTAGGTAAGGGCTCCCCAATCTGGTTGTTTAATCAGATCCGAGATAATACTGACACTGTGACTGTAGCAGCAACACTTTAAAGACATCTAATACAGAACAGCCTTACTATAGTTGTTCCCATAGCCTTTGTGAGATACAAATTTCTTATTGCACTTTTCTCTGACCCTTTTCACATGATGATTGATATTGTTAGCTGATGGAATTTCCAGCTTCTGGCTGGCAGTTGCCATGGCAACTCATATGCAGGTTGCCTTGTGCCTGTGGACCTGTATGAAAATGGCACCAGATGAATCACTGGAATAAGTGACCTGTAAGTGGCACCAATATTTTTCTCAAGTTGTGTGTTTCTTTTGTGACCTCATTCCTGGTCCCTTTATTTTTTGGTAATGTCCTTTAGAGTCTTTTTAAAAATTCTTCATTATTAAATGATTATAGTAGAAACTTAGGCTATATCATTCTTCAAATTTACAAAATAGACAGTTTTTATTCTATCACCACGTTATGTTTTATTTTCATTATAACAATGCTGGGGGATAGTCTATGTAGGCATACTATTCCCATCTATAGATAGTGAATTAAGGGTTCAAAGGCATAAGTAACTTGGCTAGGCATGATGCTGCATACCTTTAATCCTAGCACTGAGAGGCAGAGATGGGCAGATCTATGAATTCAAGGCCAGCCTGATCTACATAAGAACGATTTTAGCCAAGGCTAAAAGGCACTATGTGGTGGTTTGAATGAGAATAGTCTCCAGAAGCTCATATATATGTATGTGTGTCCCTAGGCGATAGAATTGTTTAGAGAGGATTGGATGGTTTGGCCTTGTTGGAGGAAGTGTGTTATTAGGGGTAGGATTTGGGGTTAAAGATGATCACATTGTTAATTCCCAGTTCTCTCTCTCTAGCTCCCCCTCTCACCTTCTTGCTCTCTCATTCTTGCTCTCTCTGCCTTTTACATGTAGATCAGATGAAAGCTCTCAGCTATTACTCCAGTGCCAGGCCAGCTTGCCTGCTGGCATGTTCCATGCCATGATAAAATAGACTCAAGCTCTGAACTTGGAAGCAAGCCTCCAATTAAATGTCTATCTATAAATTGCCTTGGTCATGCTGTACTTAAGACACTCTATCAACAAACAAACAAACAAAACCTGACCAAAAAATACAAGTAACTGATATACAATGTTTTATAAAGAAAAGAGTGGCAGAAACCAGTTGGGAGCTCAGGGTTCCTGATTTCTAGATTAATGCTTGTATTTTTCCAGTGCCTAGAAAATAAACAGGTGGCACAGGTAAGAGGAAAATGCCAACACAAGGAGGGAAACTACACCCTAAGAAAATCAAGAAAATAAACTTCTTTTAACATACCAAAAAGAAGATAGCCACATAAACATAATCCCATATCTAACAAGAAAAATAACAGGAAGCAACAATAAATTTTCCTTAATATCTCTTAATATTAATGGATTCAACTCACTTATAAAAAGACATAAGCTAACAGACTGGATACACAAACAAGATCCAGCATTTTGCTGCATACAAGAAACACACTTCAATAACAAGATACTATGTCAGATTAAAAGGATCAAAAAAGTTCTTCTAAGAAAATGGTCCCAGGAAACAATGTAATAGCAAATAAAATAGACTTTCAACTAAAAGTTATCAAGTATGATGAAGAAGGACACTTCATATTCATCATGGGTAAAATCCACCAAGAGAAAGTCTCAATTCTGAACATCTATGCCCCAAATGCAAGAGCACCCAAATTCATAAAAGAAAGTTTACTAAAACTCAAAACATACATTGAAACCCACACAATAATAGTGGGAGATTTCAACAACTCACTCTCACCAATGGACAGGTCAGTGAAATAGAAAATAAATAGACACATTGAAACTAAGAGAGGTAATGAACTAAATGGATTTAGCAGATATCTACAGAACATTTCACCCTAAAACAAAAGAATACACCTTCTTCTCAACACCTCATGGTAACTTCTCCAAAACTGATCATATAATTGTTCACAAAACAACCTTCAACGGAAGCAAGAAGATTGAAATAATACAATGCATCCTTTCAGATCACCATGGCCTAAGGCTGGTCTTCAATAACAGCAAGAACTACAGAAAGCTGGCATACACGTGGAAACTGAACAACTCTTTACTCAATAATAACTTGGTCAGGGAATTAATAAAGAAAAAAAAATAAAGACTTTCTGGAATTTAATGAAGATGTTGACACATCATACCAAAACTTATGGGACACAATGAAATCAGTGCTAAGAGGAAAGTTCATAGCACTAAGTGCCCTGGTAAAGAAACTGAAGAGATCTTACTAACAACTTAATAGCACACCTGAGAGATCTAGAACAACAACAAAAACAAAAAGTAAACTAACCCAAGAGAGGTTAAAGGCAGGAAATAGTCAAACTCGGGACTGAAATCAGCCAAATAGAAACCAAGAAAACAATACAAATAATCAAGAAAACCTGAAGCAGGTTCTTTGAGAGAATCAACAAGGTAGATATACTCCTAGCCAAAATAACTAAAGGGCAGAGAGGCAGTATCCAAATTAATAAAATCAAAAATGAAAAGGGAAACATAACAGAAATGGAGGAAATTCAAAAAAAAATCATCAGATTCTACTATAAAAACCAATACTTAACAAAACTAGAAAATATAGATGTAATGGATGGTTTTTTTTCCTACTTTTATTAGATATTTTCTTCATTTACATTTCAAGTGTTATCCAGAAAGTTCCCAATACCCTCCCCCCTCCCGGCCCTGCTCCCCTACCCACCTGCTCCCACTTCTTGGCCCTGGCGTTCCCCTGTACTGGGGCATATAAAGTCTGCATGACCAAGGGGCCTCTCCTCCCAACGATGGCCAGCCAGGCCATCCTCTTCTATATATGCAGCTAGAGACATGAGCTCAGGGGGTACTAGTTAGTTCAT
>LR753359.1:888378-908901 GCA_902729485.2 Mus minutoides | reverse complement strand
CTCCTTCTTCCTTGGAAACCCTGTGTTCCATCTACTAGCTGACTGTGAGCTTCCACCTCCATGTTTGCCCGGCATTGGTATAGTTTCTCCCGAGACAGCTATATCCGGGCCCTTTCAGCACTATCTTGCTGGCATATGCTATAGTGTCTATGTTTGGTGGCTGATTATGGGATGGATCCCTGGCAGCCGTAGTCATTGGATCCATCCTTTGGAGTCAGCTTCACACATGATCTCTTTAACTGTTTCAATGTGTGCTTTGTTTTTAATT
This sequence comes from Mus minutoides, assembly GCA_902729485.2. Classification (NCBI taxonomy): domain Eukaryota; kingdom Metazoa; phylum Chordata; class Mammalia; order Rodentia; family Muridae; genus Mus; species Mus minutoides. Next base: position 908,633 of record LR753359.1, on the reverse strand, counting down.
CTAGGAAGGGGTGACACGTCCACATTTTGATCTTCCTTCTTCTTGAGTATCATGTGTTTAGTAAATTGTATCTTGGGTAGTCTAGGTTTCTGGGCTAAGATCCACATATCAGTGAGTACATGTTATGTGAGTTCTTTTGTGAATGGGTTACTTCACTCAGGATGATGGCCTCCAGATCCATCCATTTGCCTAGGAATTTCCTATATTTATTGTTTTTAATAGCTGAGTAGTACTCCATTGTATAAATATACCAAATTTTTTGTATCCATTCCTCTGTTGAGGGACATCTGGGTTCTTTCCAATTTCTGGCTATTATGAATAAGGTTGCTATGAACATAGTGGAACATGTGTCCTTGTTACCAGATGGAATATCTTCTGGATATATGCCCAGTAGAGGTATTGCAGGATCTTCCGGTAGTACTATGTCCAATTTCCTGAGGAACTGCCAGACTGATTTCCAGAGTGGTTGAACCAGCTTGTATTCCCACCAACAATGGAGGAGTGTTCCCCTTTCTCTTTGGATGGTTTTCTAGGCAGATACCATATACCAAAGTTAAATCATCACAGATAAACCATCTAAACAGGCCCATATCGCACAAGGAAATATAAGAAGTCATTAACACCCCCCCCAAAAAAAATCCCAGGGCCAGATGTATTTAGTGAAGAATTCTACCAGACCTTCAAAGAAGATCTGATATCAAATTTTCTCAAACTATTCCATAAAATAGGAATGAAGGAATACTACTTAACTCATTCTATGAAGCCACAATTACTCTGATACCTAAACCACACAAGGACTCAACCAAAAAAGAGAATTTTAGACCAATCTTGCTTATGAACATCCAAGCAAAAATACTCAATGAAATTCTTGCAAACTGTATCCAAGAACACATCAAACCCATCATTCACCATGATCAAGTAGGCTTCATTCCTAGCATGCAAGGTTGTTTTAATATATGAAAAATTCATTAATGTAATACACTATATAAACATACTCAAAGAAAAAAAATCACATGATCATCTCCTTACATGCAGAAAAAGAAATATTTGACAAAATACAATACCCCTTAATGTTAAAAATATTTGAGAGATCAGGATTTCAAAGACTATATCTAAACATAAAATGAAATTTACTGCAAACTAACAGCCAATATCAAATGAAATGGAAACATACTTGAAGCAATCTCACTGAAATCAGGGACAAGACAAGGATGCCTACTCTCTCCATTCAATATAGTACTCAATGTGTGATGTAGAACAATAAGCCAAGAAAAAGAGATCAAAGGGATACAAATTGACCAAGAAGAAATATAGGTAGCACAATTTGCAAATGATGTGATTGTATACATAAGTGACCCCAAAAATATTACCAGAGAACATCTCCAGCTGATAAACAACTTCAGCAAAGTGTCCAGATATAAAATTAACTCAAATAAATCATTTGTCTTCCTGTATACAAATGATAAACAGGCTGAGGAAGAAATTAGGGAAACAACTCCCTTCACAATAGCCACAAATAATATAAAATACCTTGGAGGTAACTCTAACCAAACAATGTAAAGACTTATATAACAATAACTTCAAATCTCTCAAGAATGAAATCGACGAAGATCTCAGAAAATGGAGAGATCTCCCATGCTCATGGATTGGTAGAATTAACACAGTAAAAATGGCCATCCTAAGGAAAGGCAATCTATAGATTCAATACAATCCCCATCGAAATCACAATGCTTCAAAGACATGGAAAAAGCAGTTCTCAAATTCATCTGGAAAGGCAAAAAACCCAGAATAGCAAAAGCAATTCTTAAAAATAAAAGAACAGTTGGGGAATCACTATTCCTGACCTCAAGCTTTACTATATAGCAAAAGTGATAAGAACTGCATTGTATTGGTACAAAGACAGACATGCTGATCAATGGAATAGAATAGAAGATCCAGAAATAAAATCACACACTTACAGTCACTTGAACTTTGGCAAAGACACCAAAAATATACAATGAAAAATAGAAAGCATCTTCAATAAGTAGTACTGGTCTAATTGGCTGTATGTATGTAGAAAAATGAAAATAGACCCATATATATCAACTTGCACAAACCTCAAGTCCAAGTGGATCAAAAACCTGAACATAAAACCAGATACACTCAATCTAATAGAAGAGAAAGTTGGAAAGTGCCTTGAATTCATTGGCACAGGAGGAAATTTCCTAAATATAAATCCAATGGCTCATGTTCTAAGATCAAGAATAGATATATGGGACTTCATGAAACTAGAAAGCTTCTGTAAGGCTATGGCAAAGGACATGGTCAATAAGACAAAATGGCAACCTACAGATTGGGAAAAAAATCTTTACTAACCCCACATCTGACAGAGGGCTAATATCCAAAATACATAAAGAACTCAACACCAAAAAAACAAGCAACCTCATCAAAAAATGGGGTATAGAACTAAACTGAGAATTCACAACTGAGGAATCTTGAATGGCTGAAAAGCACATAAAGAAATGCTAAAAGTCCCTAATGATCAGAGAAATGCAAATAAAACTAACCCTGAGATTCCACCTTAAATCAATCAGAATGACTAAAGATCAAAACCTCCAGTGACAACACATGTGGAAGAGGATGTGGAGAAATAAGAACATTCCTCAATTGATGGTGGAATTGCAAACTGGTACAACCATTCTGGAAATCAATCTGGAGGTTCCCCTTTAAATTAAAATAGATCTACTTGCATCTTGTATCCCAGGTCCCTCAGAGACAAGTCTGTGCAGGAGAGCCCACAGGCAGCAGAAACAGCATACCTTCTGCGAGAGGGTCCCTTTCAGGCCTACATCTTCAGTCAGGAGGCAGAACTGAGCTCTAGACCACTGTGCACTTTCTCTGCCAGAGGAGAGTTGGCCTGCAGGAAGGGCTCTGACAGCAGGACAAGGTGAGAACTCCATCTTGTATCCCTGGTCTCTCAGAGACCAGTCTGTGCAGGAGAGCACACAGGCAGCAAAAGCAACATAGCTTCTGGGACAGGGTCTCTTTGTACCTTCATCTTCAGGCAGGAGGCAGAACTGAGCTCCAGACCTCTGTGCATATTCCCAGCAAGAGGACAGCTTGCTTGCAGAGAGAACTCTGACCACTGAGACTCAGGAGTGATTTGGACTCCCAGAAGTGCTGACAAAGGCTAACAGAATCACAGGAGGAACAAGCTCCACCCAGAGAGAGCTATAACAACTAATGCCAGAGATTACCAGATGATGAAAGGCAGGCATAACAATCTTTCTAACAGAAACCAAGATCACTCAGCATCATCAGAATCAAGCACTTCCACCACAATGAGTCCTGGATAGCACAACATCCAGAAAAGCATGATTCAGATTTAAAATAATTTCTCATGATGATGGTAGAGGATATTAAGAAGGACATTAATAACTAACTTAAAGAAATACAGGAGAACATGGCTAAACAGGTCGAAGGCCTTAAAGAGGAAGCACAAAAAAATCCCTTAAAGAATTACAGGAAAACACCGATAAACAGTAGAAGCCCTTAAAGAAGAAATACAAAAATCCCTTAAATAGATACAAGAAAATACTACCAAACAGGTGATGGAATTGAACAAAACATTCCAAGATCTAAAAGGGAAGTAGAAACAATAAAGAAAACCCAAAGGGAGACAATTCTGGAGATAAAAACCCTAGGGGAAAAAATCAGAAACAGAATACAAGAGATGGAAGAGAGAATCTCAGATGCTGAAGATTCCATAGAGAACATGGACACAACAAACAAAGAAAATGCAAAATACAAAAATATCCTAACTCAAAACATCTAGGAAATCCAGGACACAATGAGAAGACCAAACCTAGGAGTAGATGAGAATAAAGATTTTCAACTTAAACGGTCAGAAAATATCTTCAACAAAATTATAGAAGAAAACGTCCTTAACCTAAAGAAAGAGATGCCCATGAACATGCAAGAAGCCTACAGAACTCCAAATAGACTGGATCAGAAAGGAAATTCCTCCCAACACATATTAATCAGAACAAAAATTGCAGTAAATAAGGATGAAATAGTAAAAGCAGTAAGGGAAAAAGTCAAGTAACAAATACAGGCACACCTATAAGAATTACAAAAGACATCTCACCAGAGAATATGAAAGCCAGAAGAGCTGGGACAGATGTTATACAGACCCTAAGAGAACATAAATGCCAACCCAGGCTACTATACCCACCACAACTCTCTATTACCATAGATGGAGAAACCAAAGTAATCCATGACAAAATCAAATTCACATAATATTTTTTTCATGAATCCAGTCCTTCAAAGGATAATAAAGAGAAAACACCAACACAAGGAAGGAAATTATGCCCTAGAAAAAGCAAGAAAGTAATGCTTCAACAAACCTAAAAGAAGTCAGCCATGAGAACAGAATCACAACTCTAACAACAAAAATAACAGGAAGCAACAATTACTTTTCCTTAATATCTCTTAATATCAATGTACTCAATTCCCCAGTAAAAAGATGTAGACCCATATATTCAAGAGCAGCGGAGGCCACTAGGGCCCCCATGTGCACTCTCCACTCCCCAGGACATTAGGAACACCTCCCGGTTAAGGGTGAGTGGTGAGCAGCATGGGCTTTGGAACCCCCAGAGGGTCAGGTCCATTTCAGCAGCAGCAGGAACAGAGGAATTCCGCCCAACTGGAGGCTCGGACCTCTTCCTGCCAGGACCACCCTGCCGCCATCATCCTTCTTAGCCCAGGCCGCTAGGGCCCCCTTGTGCACTCTCCATACTCCAGGACATTAGGAACACCTCTGAGTTACTGGTGAGTGGGGCGGAGCGCGGGCTTTGAAATCCATGGAGGGTCCCTGGTTGCAGCAGCAGCAGCAGGAACAGAGGAACTCTGCCCAACCGGAGGCTGGGACCTCTTCCAGCCAGGACTACCCCCGCCGCCATAATCCTTCTTAGCCCAGCAGAGGCCACTAGGGTCCCCTTGTGCACGCTCCACACCCCAGGACATTAGGATCACCTCTGGATTAGGGGACCTTGGGATCACCTCAGGATTACAGAAGAGAGGCAGCCTGCTGGGAGAGTTCTGACCCTAGAACTCAGGAAGTGGATCAGAGCTCCAGTCTGCTAGACACCAGACTTGCATGAGAAGAGCTTGCCTTCAGAGAGTACTCTGATGACTGGATCTCTAGGGGGAGTTGGTCTAACAGAAGTGCTGTCAGAGGCTAACAGAAACACAGGAGGATCAAGCTCAAACCAGTGACAGCTTGTACATTAACATCAGAAATCTCCAGATGGCAAAAGGCAAACATAAGAATCTCACTAACAGAAACCAAGAACAATGAGCATCATCAGAACCCAGTACGCCCACTGCAAAGAGTCCTGGATACCCCAACATGCCTGAAAAGCAAGATGTATATTTTAAATCATATCCCCTCATGATGGTAGAAGATTATAAGAAGGACGTTAATAACACACTTAAAGAAAGAAATGCAGGAGAACAATGCTAAACAGGCAGAAGCCCTTAAAGAAGAAAAACAAAAATTCTTCAAGGAACTACAGGAGAACACTGCTAAACAGGTAGAAGCCATTAAGGAGGAAATACAAAATTCCCTCAAGGAATCACAAGAGAACACTGCTATACAAGTAGAAGCCCTTAAAGAGCTACAAGCAAACACTGCTAAACAGGTAGAAGAAATGCAAAAATCCCTTAAAGAACTATAGGAAAACACATCAAAACAGGTGAAGGAATTGAAGAAAACCATTCAATATCTAAAAATGGAAGTAGAAACACTGAAGAAAACCCAAAGAGAGACAACATTGGATATAGAAACCCTAGGAAAGAAATCAGGAACCATAGATGTGAGCATCAGCAACAGAATACAAGAGATGGAAGAGAAAATCTCGGGTGCAGAAGATTCCATAGAGATCATGGACACAACAATCAAAGTAAACACAAACTGCAAGAAGATCCTAACTCAAACTATCCAAGAAATCCAGGACAAAATGAGAAGACCAAACCTACGGATAATAGGAGTAGATGAGAATGAAGATTCTCAACTTAAAGGGCCAGCAAATATCTTCAACAAAATCATAGAAGAAAACTTCCCATACCTAAAGAAAGAGATGCCCAGGAACATACAAGAAGCCTACAGTACTCCAAACAGAATGGATCAGAAAAGAAATTCCTCCCAACCCATAATAATCAGAACAACAGATGCACTAAATAAAGACAGAATATTGAAAGCAGTAAGGGGAAAAGGTCAAGTAACATATAAAGGCAAGCCTATTAGAATCACTCCAGATTTCTCACCAGAGACTATGAAACCCAGAAGATGCTGGACAGATGTTATGCAGACACTAAGAGAACACAAATGCCAGCCCAGGCTACTATACCCAGCAAAACTGTCAATTACCATAGATGGAGAAACCAAAGTTTTCCATGACAAAACTAAATTCACACAATATCTTTCCACAAATCCAGCCCTTCAAAGGATAATAACAGGAAAACACCAACTCAAAGAAGGAAACTACACCCTAGAAAAAATAAGAAAGTAATCTTTTAACAAAACTAAAGGAAGATAGCTACAAGAACAGACTCTCATCTTTAACATCAAAAATGACAGGAAATAGCACTAACTTTTCTTTGATTTCTCTTAACATCAATGGGCTCAATTCCCCAATATAAAGGCACAGACTAACAGACTGTCTACACAAACAAGACCCAACATTTTGCTGCTTACAGGAAATCCACCTCAGAGACAAAGACAGACACTACCTCAGAGTAAAAGGCTGGAAAACAATCTTCCAAACAAATGGCTACAGAAACAAGCAGGAGTAGCCATTCTAATATTGAATAAAATTGACTTCCAACCCAAAGTTATCAAAAACGACAAGGAGGGGCACTGCAGACTCATCAAAGGCAAAATCCACCAAAATGAACTCTCAATTCTAAATATCTATGCTCCAAATGTAAGGGCAGCCACATTCATTAAAGAAACTTTAGTAAAGCTCAAAGCACACATTGCACCTCACACAATAATAGTGGGAGACTTCAACACTCCACTCTCACCAATGTACAGATCCTGGAAACAGTAACTAAACAGAGACACATGGACACTAACAGAGGTTATGAAACAAATGGATTTAACAGATATCTATAGAACAATTTATCCTAAAACAAAAGGATATATCTTCTTCTCAGCACCTCATGGTACCTCGTCCAAAATTGACCATATAATTGGTCACAAAACAGGCCTTAACAGATACAAAAATATTGAAATTATCCCATGCATCCTAACAGAAAACCACGGATTAAGGCTGATCTTCAATAACAGCAGAAATAATAGAAAGCCAACATTTACGTGGAAACTGAACAACACTATACTCAATGATACCTTGGTCAAGGAACTAATAAAGAAAGAAATTAAAGACATTTTAGAGTTTAATGAAAATGAAGCCACAAGGTACCCAAACATATGGGACACAATGAAAGCAGTCCTAAGAGGAAAACTCATAGCCCTGAGTGTCTCCAAAAAGAAACTAGAGCGAGCATATACTAGCAGTCTGACAGAACACCTAGAAACCCTAGACTAAAGGAAGCAAATTCACCCAAGAGGAGTAGACACCAGGAAATAATCAAACTCAGAGCAGAAATCAACCAAGTGGAAACAAAAAGAACTATTCAAAGAATCAACCAAACCAGGAGCTGGTTCTTTGAGAAAATCAACAAGATAGATAAACCCTTAGCCAGACTAACTAGATGGCAGAGGGACAGTATCTGAATTAACAAAATCAGAAAGGAAAAAGGAGACATAACAACTGATCCTGAAGAAATCCAAAACATCATCAGATCCTACTACAAAAGCCTATACTCAAGAAAACTGGAAAACCTGGATGAAATGGAAAACTTCCTAGACATATACCAGGTACCAAAGTTAAATCAGGATCAGATTAACAATCATAACAGTCCCATTTCCCCTAAAGAAATAGAAGTAATCATTAATAGTCTCCCAACCAAAAAAAAAGCCCAGGACCAGATGGGTTTAGTGCAGAGTTCTAACAGACCTTCAAAGAAGACCTAATTCCAACTCTCCTCAAACTATTCCACAAAATAGAAACAGAAGGTACTCTACCCAATTCGTTCTACGAAGCCACAATTACTCTGATACTTAAAGCACACAAAGATCCAACAAAGAAAGAGAACTTTAGACCAATATCCCTTATGAATATTGATGCAAAAATACTCAATAAAATCCTGGCAAACCGAATCCAAGAACACATCAAAAAGATCATCTATCCTGACCAAGTAGGCTTCATCCCAGGGATGCAGGGATGGTTTAATTTATGGAAATCCATCAATGTAATCCACTATATAAACAAACTCAAAGACAAAAAACACATGATCATATCCTTAGATGCTGAAAAAGCATTTGACAAAATCCAGCACCCATTCATGTTAAAGGTCATGGAAAGATCTGGGATTCAAGGCGCATACCTAAACATAATAAAAGCAATATACAGCAAACCAGTAGCCAACATCAAAGTAAATGGAGAGAAGCTGAAAGCAACCCCACTAAAATCAGGGACTAGACAAGGCTACCCACTTTCTCCCTACCTATTCAATATAGTACTTGAAGTCCTAGCTAGAGCAATTCGACAATGAAAGGAGATCAAGGGGATACAAATTGGAAAGGAAGAAGTAAAAATATCACTATTTGCAGATGATATGATAGTATAGATAAGTGACCCTAAAGATTCCACCAGAGAACTCCTAAAACTGATAAACAGCTTCAGCACAGTAGCTGGATATTAAATTAACTCAAACAAATCAGTGGCCTTTCTCTACACAAAAGATAAACTGCATAAGAAAGAAATTAGGGAAACAACACCCTTCACAATAGTCATAAATAATATAAAATACCTTGGTGTGACTTTAACGAAGGAAGTGAAAGATGTGTATGACAAGAACTTCAAGTCTCCGAAGAAAGAAATTGAAGAACTCAGAAGATGGAAAGATCTCCCATGCTCATGGATTGGCAGGATTAATATAGTCAAAATGGCTATCTTGCCAAAAGCAATCTACTGATTCAATGCAATCCCCATCAAAATTCCAACTCAATTCTTTACTGAGATAGAAAGTGCAATCTGCAAATTCACCTGGAATAATAAAAAACCCAGGATAGCAAAAACTATCCTCAACAATAAAAGAGCCTCTGGTGGATTCTCCATGCCTGACCTCAAGCTGTACTACAGAGAAATTGTGTTAAAAACTGCATGGTACTGGTATAACAACAGACAGGTAGACCAATGGAAAGAATTGAAGACCCAGAAATGAACCCACACATCTTGGGTCACCTTATCTTCGACAAGGGAGATAAAACTATCCAGTGGCAAAAAGGCAGCATTTTCAATAAATGGTGCTAGCACAACTGGCGATCAACAAGTAGAAGATTGCGAATTGATCCATTCCTTTTTCCTTGTACAAAGCTCAAATCTAAGTGGATCAAAGACCTCCACATTAAACCAGAGACACTGAAATTCATAGGGGAGAAAGTAGGGAAAACCCTGGAAGATATGGGCACAGGGGTAAAATTCCTAAACAGAACACCAATGGCCTGTGCTGTAAGATCACAAATCGACAAATGGGACCTTATAAAATTGCAAAGCTTCTGTAAAGAAAAGATACTGTCAATAAGACAAAAAGGCCACCAACAGATTGGGAAAAAATTTTTACCAATCCTAAATCAGATAGGAGGCTAATATTCAATATTTACAAAGAGCTCAAGAGGCTGAACGCCAGATATTCAAATAACACCATTAAAAAATGGGGTACAGAGCTAAACAAAGAATTCTCAACTGAACAATGCCAAAGGACTGAGAAGCACCTTTAAAAATGTTCAAAATCCTTAATCATCAGAGAAATGCAAATCAAAACAACCCTGAGATTCCACCTCACACCAGTCAGAATAGCTAAGATTAAAAATTCAGGTGACAGCAGATGCTGGCGAGGATGTGGAGAAAGAGGAACACTCCTTCATTGCTGGTGGCATTGCAAGCTGGTACAACCACTCTGGAAATCAGTCTGGAGGTTTCTCAGAAAACTGGACATAGTACTACTGGAAGATCCAGCAATACCTCTCCTGGGCATATATCCAGAAGATGTTCCAACTGGTAATAAGGACACATGCTCCACTATGTTCATAGCAGCCTTATTTATAATAGCCAGAAGCTGGAAGAAACCCAGATGTCCCTCAACAGAGGAATGGATACAGAAAATGTGGTACATTTACACAATGGAGTACTACTTAGCTATGAAAAACAATGAATTTATGAAATTCTTGAACAAATGGCTGTATCTGGAGGATATCAACCTGAGTGAGGTAACCCAATCACAAAAGAAGTCACTTAATATGCACTCACTGATAAGCGGATATTAGCCCAGAAACCTAGAATACCTAAGATACAAGTTCCAAAACACAAGAAAATCAAGAAAGACCAACAAGTGGATACTTCATTCCTCTCTAGAATAGGGATTAAAATATACATGGAAGGAGGTGCAGAGACAAAGTTTGGAGCTAAAATGAAAGGATGGACCATCCAGAGAGTGCCCCACCCGGGTGGTCCATCACATAATCAGCCACCAAAATGCAGACACTACTGCATACACCAGCAGGACATTGCTGAAAGGACCCTGATATAGCTGTCTCCTGGGAGGCTTTGACAGTCCCTGACTAATGCAGAAGTGGATGCTCACAATCATCTGTAGGGCAGAACACAGGTTCCCCAATGTAGGAGCTAGAGAGAGTACCCAAGAGCTGTAGGTGTCTGCAACCCTATAGATGGAACAACAATATGAACTAATCAGAACCCCCAGAGCTCATGTCTCTAGCTGCATATGTATTAGAAGATGGCCTAGTTGGTGATTATAGGGGAAGAAAGGCCCTTGGTCTAGCAATGTTTATATGCCCCAGTATAGGGGAATGCCAGGGCCAAGTAGTGGGAGAGGGAGGGTAGGGGAGCAGGGCAGGGAGAGGGTATAGGGGACTTTTTGATAACACTTGAAATGTAAATGAAGAAACTCTCTAATAAATAATATATTTAAGAAATATAAGATATCAATAAATATCCTATCTTAAAAAAAAAAGACATAGACCAACAAACTGGCTATATAAACAGGACCCAACATCTTGCTGCATACAAGAAATTCACCTCAAAGAAAAAGACAGACACTCCCTCAGAGAAAAAGGCTGGAAAACAATTTTCCAAGCAAATGGTCTGAAGTAACAAGGTGGAGTAACCAATCTAATATTGAATAAAAATCAACTTCTAACCCAAAGTTATCAAAAAAGACAAGGAAACCACTTCATACTCATCAAAGGTAGAATCTTCCTAGAGGAGCTCTTAATTCTGAATATGTATGCTCCAAATGCAAGGGCAGCCACATTCGTTGAAGAAACTTTAGTGAAGTTCAAAGCATGCATTCCACCTCACACAATAATAGTGGGAGACTTCGACACCAAACTCTCATCAATGGACAGATCCTAGAAAGAGAAACTAAACAGAGACACAGTCAAACTAATAGAAGATATGAAACAAATGGATTTAACAGATATCTACAGAACATTTTATCCTAAAACAAAAGGATATACCTTCTTCTATGTACCTCATGGTACCTTCTTCAATATTGACCATAATTGTTCACAAAACAGGCCTCAACAGATACAAAAATATTGAAATTATCCCATGCATCCTATCAGATCACCACAGACTAAGGCTGATCTTCAATAACAGCATAAATAATAGAAAGCCAACAATTACATGGAAGCTGAACAACACTCTACTCAATGATACCTTGGTCAAGGAAGAAATAAAGAAATTAAAGACTTTTTAAAGTTTAATGAAAATGAGGCCACAACATACCCAAACTTATGGGTCACAATGAAAGCATTCCTAAGAGGAAATATCATGGCGCTGAGTGCCTCCTAAAAGAAACTAGAGAGAGAAAACACTAGCAGCTTTCAGCACAACTAAAAGCTCTAGAACAAAGGGAAGCAAATACACCCAAGAGGAGTAGACAACAGGAAATAATCAAACTCATGGCTGAAATCAACCGAGTGGAAACAAAAAGAACTATACAAGGAATCAACCAAACCAAGAGCTGCTTCTTTGAGAAAATCAACAAGAAAGATAAACCCTTAGCCAGAATAACTAGAGAGCACTGGGACTTTATCCTAATTAACAAAATTAGAAATGAAAAGGGAGACATAACAACAGAATATGAGGAAATTCAAAATATCATCAGATCCTACTACAAAAGGATATACTCAACAAAACTGGAAAATCTGAATGAAATGTACAAATTTCTCAACAGATACCAGGTACCAAAGTTAAATCAAAATCAGATTAATGATATAAACTCTCCCATATCCCCTAAAGAAATAGAAGTAGTCATTAACAGTCTCCCAACCAAGAAAATCCCAGTAACAGATGGGTTTAGTGTAGAGTGCTACCAGACCTTCAAAGAAGAACTAATTCCAATTCTCCTCAAACTATTCCACAAAATAGAAACAGAAGGTACTCTACCCAATTCATTCTATGAAGCCACAATTACTCTGAAACCCAAACCACATAAAGACCCAACAAAGAAAGAGAACTTCAGACCAATATCCCTCATGAATATTGATGCAAAAATACTCAAAAAAATTCTTGCTAACTGAATCCAAGAATACATTAAAACCATCACCTATCCTGACTAAGTAGGCTTCATCCCAAGAATGATCATGATCAAGTAGTCCTCATTACAGGGATTCAGGGATGTTTTAATATACGGAAATCCATCAAGATAATCCACTATATAAACAAACTCAAAGACAAAAAACACATGATCATCTCATTAGATGCTGAGGAAGTATTTGACAAAATCCAACAACAATTCATGATAAAAGTCTTGGAAAGATCAGGAATTCAAGGCCCATACATAAACATAATAAAAGCAATATACTGCAAACCAGTAGCCAACATCAAACTAAATGGAGAGAAACTGGAAGCAATCCCACTAAAATCAGGGACCAGACAAGGCTGCCCACTTTCTCCCTACCTATTCAATATAGTACTTGAAGTCCTAGCCAGAGCAATTAGACAAGAAAAGGTTAAATTGGAAAGGAAGAATTCAAAATACCACTATTTGCAGATCATATGATAGTATACTTAAGTGACTCCAAAGATACCACCAGAGATCTCCTAAACCTATTAAACAACTTCAGCGAAGTGTCTGTATATAAAATTACCTCAAACAAGTCTGTGGCCTTCCTCTACTCAAAGGATAATCAGGCTGAGAAAGAAATTAGGGGAATGAATCATAATTTAAATATCTGTATTTTCCATTGGTCTTTTGGAGGTTTTTATCATAATTTGAGGACTACTGAAGTAAGGTTGTGGTTGAGCTTAGACCTTCTTCTTTCTCTATCTCACACTGCTGCAGGTAAATAGGAGATGCATCTGTAGGGGTGTTATTTGTCCATTACTAGGAAATATTGGTTCTCTAAAAAAATTATCCTTCTGTTTCCTGCTGAACATGGAGTCTTCTTCAGGTTTTAATTGGTTATAGCTGTCTTGACTTGGGTTTGGCTTCTTGCAAAGTAGATCCAGAGACATAGATTTGAGAATAAGTGGTTTATTGGAGAGCTATAAGGAACACAAGATGGGAAATAAATGAATTAAAGAAACCACAAAATAGAATGGTACTAGTCCACTTATTATAATGAGTAACTGGCACTTAATTCCACTGGCAAATGATGGCAACTAGTAGAAGATGTATTCTTAAGAATGATTTCACTTGAGGGGCAAAGAGGTTTTCTATATCGACTCTTGAGTGTGATTGATCAGGGAAGTATTAATTACTGAGTTTTCCAGAATACCATTTATTTGAGCTTGGTGACATTGTATTGTTCTAGAAATAGCCTCCTGACCTAGATATATGAATATCAGCAGCTGAAAATCACTTTGACTGCAATGAACTGAACATGAGAGAGTCACTGACAACACATGTCATTTGCAGGATTATTTTCATCAGTACAATTGTCTCTACCCACTTGCTACTGTGCCTCAACACTCATAGCCACACAGAATCTCTTTGATAAAGCCAGCATGGATGTGTAAAAGGTCATAGCACTGCTGCATAATTATAATTATCAATAATAGCATTTGTAGTAAAAGCTAAGAGTGAATCCTGATACACTGTTAAAGATGTGGAGGTAGGGGAGACAATTATCAGAGGATCCATTTATCTAACATATTAGTTAGTAATTAACCAATGACTTATACCTATGACTCTGAGCTGTCTATCCAAAGTCCAAAGTCCACTTAAGGGAAAGGAGAGAAGCCATATAGAAACTATCATCCATTGCACAACATTTCTGTTTATCATGGACCTGGTTACAAAAGACTCCCAGTTACTCTAATTCTATTGAAAAACAAGAGCTCTGATGTGCTGTCATTTTCCAGTGAGTTTCAGATCACTCAGTATTCTTATGCACTCCTTCTTTCACTACTTAGGTCTTATCAGGTTTGCATATCTGATTCAGGCTGGGAATGTGCCTTACTCTACATTAGAATCCTCAGCATAATTCCATGGATCCAGGAGTCCACACAGATACAGGTTACAAAAATAAAGCAAGAAGAAAGCATTTTATGTGCCACCCAGTGTTGAATTATTTACTTACAGCTCTAGGATTCAGAGAACTAGTGCTTTGTAAGCCTTGAATTTTACTGCAATACAAAGAAAGAAAATAAGTAAATAAGAAGAGAGAAGATATAAATCCCTCAGAATATTTCTGCACATGAAATGGCCTTTGAAATGTAGCTTTTTGCTGAAATATCACATAATTTAGTACTAATAAGCTACAACTATGGCTAAATACTGGAGAGATATACAATTGTGCAGTAATGCATTTGTGGCTATTTAAGCAGTAAATAAAAAAATTAACTTGCAGGAATATATTTAATTAAGTAACCCCCATTTATAAATTCAAGATAATATTATCAGGTATTATGTAGAAAATAATCACAAATATAGGTAATTAAAATGAGGATTTCTCCATTTCCTTTCAAGTAAGAATGGGAAAAATGGATATAATAGTTTGGGAGGTATTTTCATGATCATAAAAGAGAATTTTTCAACTGTTTTCTTACTTTGTGTTACAGAGAGGGCTCAGAAACATTCTCCATGCTTTTTTGAAAGGCTATAATCATATCATAACATAAATTAAAGTCTTTTTCTTTTGTTTCCTACATTTATTTAGAAGGATAATTCCTTCCCAGCCCCTTTGGCCACCTTGTCTTTCTTTTTTTTTTTTTTTTTTTTGGTTTTTCGAGACAGGGTTTCTCTGTATAGCCCTGGCTGTCCTGGAACTCACTTTGCAGACCAGGCTGGCCTCGAACTCAGAAATCCACCTGCCTCTGCCTCCCAAGTGCTGGGATTAAAGGCGTGCGCCACCACGCCCGGGCACCTTGTCTTTCTTATAATTTGTTATGTACTAGTTTATGTTGAGACAGGTTCAACATCCTCCTTCAGCCTCCTGTACCCTAGTGTTCTTCCATGGAATAAGATTTTCAATAGCCATTTTGATATAAGTTTTAAAAGACTAACTTTATTAAGTATATACAAAGCAAAATAACAAGTAATAGAGTAATAGAAGCATCAGATAACAAAACATTATTTAAGAAGGTGCTTATAACATCCAGCAGAGATGACTAGAATAGAGTGGTTAAGAGAGTAAGAAAAGGTAACAACATCAAATCATGGGCTTACAACATCCAGAGAAGATAATCAGGGAGGGCTGCTGAAAAAGTCATGCTGGAGTTCTTGATTGAGCCCTAGGCAAAGCTGAACATTCTACCCATGGATGAGCTTCTGAATTCTTGCTTTCACTACAGACATTTTTACACCATTGGCTCAACAATGCTAACCTCTATTAGTAATTGGTTGAGTACTAGCTGCTCTTAAGGATGTAATATTTTTAATACCTTTAGCTATTTGCTTTTCTCCTTGTAACAGAGACAAGTTTGAACCTGCACCAAGCTAGGGTATCAGAGGACACTTGAATTTGAGAAAAGAGGTTCCATTTTACACTCAGAGTAAGTTCCTCAATAAGCAAAAAGAGCACAGGAGAATTTACCTATATAATTTATATTACAGGGATTAGTACAGGTAAACAGAACCATGTCTGGTTTGCAATTTATTTTTTGGAACATTTAAAGCATACAAGTTTGTGTAGTTACTTTAAGTCTAAAGCTCATTTTAAAAGCATCATTTAAACTTTTCATTTTACATGTTCATTGTATACAGTATTATGTTCCACAAGGATGTTTCATATATGTTTATATTGAATGTAGAACATATTTTCATTCAAAACCTTGCTTTAGAGTTTATTATACCTTGAAAATAACTATGCATTTTAAATTTGACATATAATTTTATGTTTGCCAAGTACAAGGTGATGTCTCAATGTATGTATACGTTGAGTAATGACCAAATAAGTGTGATTTGTATATGTATATCTTTAAACATTTATTGTTTTTTCATGATATGAAAGAACATGCCACATTTTGGTGGTCAATTACACAGTGGAATGGCTGTAGTAAAAAAAAAAAAAAAACAAAAGAATGTGTTGTTCATTTTTAAATGACCCAAAGAAAGGATTTCAAGTGTTCTCAGTATAATCTTTTTCTTGTGTTTTTCAGTAACTTTAATATCTGTGTCTTTGTAATTACTAAAACCATGAATGTGACTTGATCCTGATGGGAAGTCTTACACATTGTAAGTATAGAAGGGATTTAGTCCAGTTCTCAGAGAATAAACACTTTGCTATTGTCTTCTCCAAGCCTCAGTCCCAATTCTCTGTCTTCTTGCCCTACCATTAGGGAAAGTAGAGAAAACCATAGGGAAAGCAGCCTCAGTGAACATTGTCCAACCCAAGAAATGTCTCCCCCTGAATCCATGTATATCTGATTCTATCTCAATAGCCCACCAAAGTAGTCTATCTATACATTCGACATATTAGGTAAAAGTTAGTTCACTGTGTGTCTTCAAATTTGGAGCAACATATATGACTCCATCATACTGTCACCTTTGAACTCTTCTCTTTCCATTAAAAGTCATGAGGGGAGACTTCCTTGCATACTCAGCAGAGCTTGCTCATATAAACAGTGTCAAAAATCTTCCCCTAGATCTTAAGTTTGATGTCAGCTAGGGGTATATAGCCAGTTACTGTGTGAGGGACAAAAATTTAAAAACAACAACAACAAAAACCCTTTCCTCTAAATTATAACTTCAACATTTTTTCTCCATTTCTCTCCCTTTTGTAAGTTGTCAGTGACTGTCATACACCTCATAAAATTGGACCTTAGTCATTTGTTTCTGCAAATCTGAGAGGAAAGTATATCTGGAAAATCAGTTTATTACTTTGTATACATTAGTATCTGCAGAAATTTGCATTTTAACATTAGGAAAAAAATAGACAATATCAAGCTTGGGAAATGCTTTGAAGTATGATTCAGCAGTAAGGTCGCTGTATTTGGATAGGTGAAGGGCTTTGGAATAACTCTTTCTGAAGGCCAGTATGTTAACAACATTTATTGGATAACCACTGTGAGCCCCTTTGATAAGTATGATGTGTGAGATAATATTTCTCTTTCCTTCTTGGAAAAGACTGAGGTGTTAAAACAGAAGCCTCTTGCCTGAAGACACTAATGAGTTGCTAGAACACAAGAAAGAACTCCTTTAATGTGTTATTGACTGACTAGGCCAGTTAATAAAATATGATTCAATCTGATTGTTTCTGTCCCTTAGGGCCCTGGGTTGAAATTGATCTGAAATTTAGGACTATGTGATGTCCAGAATTGAAGATTCAAGAAATTCTTGGTCAAAGCCCTTTTTGATAACTCTAGTACTTGGCAGACTAGGGACAGAGGATTGAAGGCCTTAAGTTGGCCTGGGAAAGATAGACAGGACACATGGAAAGAATAGAGGTACTGGGATTTCATTCTTAGAGATATTTTGAATGTTCATTATCTAGACTGAGAAGACCTAACTACACTGGTACAACAGCATTTAGAGGAATCAATGCTTGAAGCTAAACTTCCTGGGTTTCCTCAACAGAACCCAGGTTACTGTCTACAGGGGAATTCACTGGCCTAGGTTTCTACTCTCCCACTAATATTAATATTGTCTTCCTGGGTTCAAAGCTAGCCCACTTTGCCATAACTATCTTGAAATGGTTAGGTGGCTCCATGTGCCTGAGCTCTAGTCAAGATAATAAAACAGAAAGAATTCTCTTGTCAGTTTTAAATTTGATTCCTAAAACCTCTGTCATGAAACTTTTAATATTGTCTCAACCAACTGGAGGTAACTGAACCCAGCAAGTTTGAACTTCATAAGAACAAGAAGTAAAGTTCCGTTTCAGGCAAAATATGTGTTTGTATTTATATGTTCCATAAGCTAGGGTTAACTCAATCCAAACATGCCCCTCCTGAGAAAAGTTGTTTGGCCAATACATCATGTCAGAGTTTCACAAAGCATCCAAGGAATGGTGGTTTGGTCTTGTAATCGCAACACTCTGAAGGTCTAAGTAGGAGATTGCAAGTTCAAGCCAGACTGGGCCACCTGGCAAAATTTTGTATCAAAAATTTACACAACAAAAACTGACTATGGGGCTGGTGAGATGGCTCAGCGGGTAAGAGCACCCGACTGCTCTTCCGAAGGTGATAAGTTCAAATCCCAGCATCCACATGGTGGCTCACAACCATCCGTAACGAGATCTGGTGCCCTCTTCTGGAGTGTCTGAAGACAGCTACAGTGTACTTACATATAATAAATAAAATAAATCTTTAAAAAAAAAACTGACTATGACTGAGTTCCTTAAAAACCTTTGGAACTCATATATGTGCTATCTTTGTAAACCTGTAATAATTATTCATGAGAAGATCTTCCATATAGAAAGAATTTATTAATATCTCTTTTAAAATGGCAAATATTTGAATTTTAAGAAGTGTAGATGTATTAAGGAGGTTGAAGAATCATTCATGTATTAAGGCCTAAATTGTGAGTGGTTGTACCAGCTTGCAATCCCACCGGTAATGTGTTCCTCTTTCTCCACATCCTCACCAGCATCTGCTGTCACATGGATTTTTGATCTTAGCCATTCTGACTGGTGTGAGGTGGAATCTCAGGGTTGTTTTGATTTGCATTTCCCTGATGACTAAGGACATTGAACATTTCTTTAGGTGCTTCTCAGCCATTCAATATCCCTCAGTTGAAAATTCTTTGTTTAATTCTGTACCCTATTTCTAATAGGGTTATTTGGTTCTCAGGAGTCTAATTTTTTTTTTAGTTCTTTGTATATATTGGATATTTTTCCAATCTGTTGGTTGCCGTTTTCAACTACCTGTGCTTTGAACACCTTGTTTTCTGTTCATACTCACATTAGTCATAGGAAGATTTTTAGGGCTCTGCATCCTCTCTATATACTAGCTTCTCTTACAAATCTAAGCATTGCTCTTTCTGTCTTCATTTTCATTTCTGCCTCATCTCCAAAAAGAAGCTGAACTTCCTGCCAAGCATGTACTAGTCATCAACCAAATCCACTGACATCTCTCACATGTATCCACATGTTTTGTTGGTGGTAATGTTCAAAAGTATCTTGCCCCTCATCTCATCAGACAATGCTTTCTTGGTGACTTTTCCTTACTGGGGATTGTTTCCTCTATCAGAACTCTACGAGCACTGGATGTGGATGCAGTATACTGTTCTCCTTTCTCCTCATGGAACCTCCAAGATTATTATTACTCATTCCTCATGAAGACTATACAACTTTAATGGTCTTCACATTGCCAAGCTCTGTGGTTGACTTTGCTTTTACTTGGTAAGTTAGTAGCATTTTACCCAGTTATTCAATTCCCCCTGTTGAGATATTTTTCATTTGATTTCTAAGCCAACACTTTCCATTTGCTTCTCTGTTACTTACCTTACTGGTTGCTTTTTATCCTAATGTGGTTCTCTCCTAATTCTGCTGACCTATGAGAGTATTAGGCTTAGTCTTTGTCTTAGTCAGGGTTTCTATTCCTGGACAAACATCATGACCATGAAGCAAGTTGGGGAGGACAGGGTTTATTTGGCTTACACTTCCACATCGCTGTTCATCACCAAAGGATGAACAGGACTGGAACTCAAGCAGGTCAGAAAGCAGGAGCTGATGCAGAGGT